>JAPEVW010000171.1:277500-355151 GCA_027921565.1 Artemia sinica
GACCTATTTAACACTCTAGAGTCAGGAGACATAATAATAGATCCCCTGGACATTATTCTTGAACAACAGATGGGGGAGTGGGGGGGTCAGTTTAAAAGCATCAATAGCACTAATTTTTTTTTTAATGAAAATGCGAGTGAGCTGTATTCGAAATACTTGCACATAGAGATGTTGGAAATTCGCCGACATTTATCATATTATGAGGAAGTTTACTAGATTGGGTTAATAGCATTCAAACTAAAGTGGATAGTTATAACGAAGGGGTTAGTTGGTCAGCGGTTTTATTTATTGAGAGTTTAAACGTTAATATTTGTAGATTTCAAAAGGATTTTATTTTAAGAGGTGGCGAGGAGAGGGCTATAGTTTTAAAATATCATTCAGATTTAGAGGGGTGTAGGAGGATACAACGAACCTGTTTCGATGCGAGGCTACAGTGTTTCAAGTATGCATTTTTGATTGCCGCACATAGACCTCTGCACGATAATGTCTCTAAGAAAAAGTTGGAAAAATTGGCAGTGAATGGGATGGAGGGTTCAAAGTTACCCTTAGTAGATTTCAATTGTTTAAATGGTCAATTTTCCGTGACATTAAAAGGAATAGATATTTTCGAGCGGGCTAATGCACATTTAAAGATTGGTGTGACGGTGTTGCAGCATGAAACAGAATTTGAGGAGGGTCAGTGTTCCGATAAGAAGCACGTATTCTTTCCAGTGAGGGCTCCTTCAATTGAATCAGTGGAGCATTGGGTGTGGCTTCTATACACGCCACCCACAGAGCCTAATTCAATTGGAAATTTTAATCCGATTTAATCCTAATCCGTTAGGGTCGTTGGTGCTTATGATCCTTGATGGTTCGTACTCACATACACCTTACTACTTGATTTGCAAGGATTTCTAAGGTTTGTTCTGAATTTCATTATTAAAATTCTTTTCTTGCCATCTACATCTCTCTTAGTATGAACTTTTTAGTATACTATAACGTTTGACTCTATTTTAAATTGACAACACTGTTCAAACGCCGCTTGTGTATTATAAGGAACACATCGAAGAAGTAAAGCTAGGTCAAGTCATAAGACCATTTTATCATCGTTAAGCATTTCCATAGATTGATATTGTTCCAAATTTATAATATATAAGGTATGAATTAACATGCTATTCAGGGTTACCTTAACTGCTAATCACTTTAACCCTTTTTTTCTCCATCTTCATGCGATCCAATTCGCAAATGTTATCTAGCTCGGTTTTCTTCCCTATTATTCAAACAGAATCATTCGTACAGTCCAATTCGCGAATCCCTTATCCCTGATTACAAATGTCAGTCAAACAATTCTGATTGTAGCATCCATGAAAACATGGAGTTGAAACAAACTTGTGTAACAAGCCAGATTTCAAGAACCAGTGGGGAATCCCCGCTTGTATTGCTCGCTTTTTTTTCAATGTGCACGTGGAAGGAATATGCATATTCTTGTATTGTTGATATCAATAACAAAAAGCCAGTCTGGTTGTCTTATACAACCTTGACTATAGTTTCAAAACATGTTTGACCACTTTATAGGTAAAGAATTGGTCGCTTTTTGCAATGTCCACGTGAAACCACACTGTATATTCTTGTAGGCGTGAATGTACGGTTGAATGTACGGTTGAAAGTGCCTTATAAGTTAATACTGATATCACAGCTCGTGTAAGACTATGAAAAGTTTAAAAGATTAGTTTGTTGTTGTCAGACAACATACTCACTTTTTAACCCCTTAATCATGATTCTTGATTTTTATACTTTGCTTTTAAGTTTTCAGGCGCTAGTTTTCTATAATCCCACAAACATAGGGAAATATAATTAGTAGGTTTATTTGCACTAGCTTTATTGATTTATGTTAGACTGTGAAGGAATAATTTTGTTAATCCTAAGTTTCAACATCGCTCTTTACTTCCCCGAGAGAAACTAGATTAAAAAAAAAATCATTTTAATTTAGCCCTTAGGTTTAATGTAGCACTGTCATGATCTTTTTTTGGGGGGGGGGATATCTATATAGGATATACATATATAAAACAGAAGCGTGAACAATCCCGTTCTTAATATTTTCTCTAGCCTTAGATATGTATCTTCCATCATCGTTTCACAAATATATAGGTCATTAACATCTTTTTTTGCTATAGACACAGTAAAAAAAAATTGACTGTGTTTAGTATATTTGCAACAGTGCAAAAAAAGGAGCGTAAGCATCACCCCTCTACTAGTACATTCTCCTAGCGATAGTATGTATTACTGGGATATACGCAAGAAAAAGTGGTCGAATTTCTTTTTTCGGATTTTTTCAAATTACAGTCCCCGATTAAATTTCTATTTAATTATGATTAACAAAAGTATGATCCATATCAACCTTCTGAAATTTATACATTGAGTTTTTCTTTGTATTCGGTAGACATACCATTTCCCATACTAAGGCTTTAAAGTGCCAAGGACTGTGAAAATGAAATATGATTGAAAAAGTTGGTTATATGGATACTTACACAGCCATATATATGTAATTTGAAATATAGCAAAATAAATCAGGAATTCAATTTTTAATCAAAGAGACCTCCACAAGCAGTTATGCCCTATAATTGGTAGTAGTAGGTGCCAAAAAAGGTAAAACTGAACTAGTTAATTTGGCGTATTTATTTTCAAGGTTCAACGTGGCAATACTGACGAAATTGTGGTGTATCCTAAAATATCGATAATTTTATGAGAACTATTGGAAAAATTTAGAAAATCGAATCTTTCGGGTTTAAAAAAATTCAAAATTGGTCTAAAGGGTAATTTTTTTTATGTTCTTGCCACTAACTGGTTCACTTTTCATAACCGTCCCTCGCCGAATTGTATGTGGTAACGAACTGAAAGCAAGGAGTGACTTAGTCCAACAGTAACCGAAAGTCTAAAAAAACAGAATTTTGGTATCTAAAACAGAATAGATACATTATAATAATCAGCTTTTTATACTACTTCCAAATATATTAGATTCATTAAGTTTAGTGTTATCTGTCAAAAGTTACGATCCTCAGAACCTTTGTCTGAGTTTCGAAAAGGGTGGAAACACCCCCTAAAATTTTATGAGTTTTAATGAAAATCACAACAACAGATCCAGCGTATTAGAGAGCCCTAATGTAGAGTTTTCAAGCTCCCATCTGCAAAAATTTGGATACCTATTTTTTACGTGAGATCCCAAATACTTGCTAATTTGTTTATTTTCAGTTTTTTTTTGTATCGAATTTTTAGCAATAAAATATTGGGAGCTGACTCATTCTAATGAAAATTAAAAGTTCTAGTGCTCTTTTTAAGTGACCAAAAAGGTTGGGAAGTGTGGTAGTCTTCCTCCTACGCCCCTTTCCCGAAAAAAGTCTTCTTGATCAAAAGACTGCCAATCTGTTCAGCATAGGTTAATTGTCCAGTAAAAATGGCTTTTAGGATAAAATGACCCCCAAAACTCCTGAAGAAAGGGCTGTAAGATATGAAATTTGTCCATTGTTTAGGCATAGTATACGTTATTTGGAATTCTTATGACATTTTTCGGGGGGAAGGGGGCTCTGATAAAGTTGGTTGCCAGGGGAGAACTTTCTATGAAGAGGGAAGTTTCCAGGGGTTATCTTTCCAGGGTAGATGTTGAACTGGGGATTTAGACAGAATTCCTTGAAGAAATTCTTCCTAGTGGCTTACTTTCTGTTTCTGACTCAGTTTTGCCTGTGGATATGTTTTGATTTTTCGGATTTAGGGGAAATTTTAAGCGGGGTTAGAAATATCTGGAGGATTTTTCCAGTGGGGAGGGGGCTTAAAAGGAGAAATTCTTCATGAGGGAGTTTTCCGAAGGACAAAGTATTCACAAGGCACAATTTTCTGTAGAAGAAACTTTCCAATGGGTGGGGGGGGGTTCTGTGACAAAATTTTCACGGAAGGGGGGACTTCCGGTATGACTTGAAAAAGGATTAGAGAATAAAATCTCTTTGAAATGAAAGTATACTAGTAGTAACTATCTATGGAATTCCAGGGCGCCCCTGTACCAAACAGGTTTCTCGTAGGTATAGTATTCTACCGGTCCTATAGGTAAACATTTCTACAGGGCATTACACCTTTCCAAAGAGAGTGAGTATAACTTGATTGGTGGTTGGGATTTGAATAAAAGGAATAGTTTTCTTTACAATTCATATTAGTAAGAGAATTGAATTCAAAGAGAATAGTTTTTATTTGCAAGGATATTAGTAGAGGAAAAAATGAGTGATGCATTTACATTATTTGAGATTAATGATGGAGCTGACAACAGTGATGCACGAGTACCTAATGTGGCTGTGGAAATAACCGCTAGTTGTAGACTATGTCTTGAATGGGACACTATGTATGCTAGATATGTGATATCATTAAGCAAATTTAAGCAGGAGGAGCAGCTGTGTTTTGCTGGAAAAGTGAATATTCTCCATATAAATAAACTTCGGTCAGCATTAGATGTCCTATCGAAATATATTGATGAGAACAAAATGCATCAGTGATTATTATTATTGTAATTATGATCAATAAAACAGTTTCTAAATCAATGATATTTTTTCTTTCTATAGTAGACTAGCGTATATTTTTTAGAGTAGAAAAAAGAAATTCTGGTTAGTCTGAAGTTGGTTGTGAGAGAGTTAGGACTCCAAAAAAAAAAATGGATAGATTCGAGAAAGATCGAATCATGAGGAATCTAGTTCTTATGGAAAAACGTTTAGTTCTAGACGATGATTTTCCAGAGTTGTCTATTCAAAGGAAGATATTTTCTCGGGGAATGCTTGTAGATATAATGAAAACTGATTCTCCATCATTAGACTATTGCATGAAGCTTCTACATTGTGGTCCAAATGCATTTACACAATTTATTGATATATTGATCACGACACGGCAAAATGATATTGTGGATATGCTTTTAAACATTAGTTTAGAAATTTAGGACTTTTTTTCATAAGGAAGATGGTGCTCAAGGATGATTTACTCCTCTCTCTCTATCTGAGACAATTTTTGATGTTGCTAGCTCAGTTTCATTGTGGCAGTGAGAGCGTCAACACATGACAAAATGTTCCATACATGTCCACTATGTATGTACTCACTGGGTAGCTGGTCATCATGTGAGAATTGTACAATGATTGATGAGTATGATGAAAAGTGTAGATTATGCAAACCATGTAAATTGCATAGAGGATATGCTGTGCAAATTAAAGGTTGTAATTCCTGTCTTGAAGAGGTGTGTGACTCTCATCCTAGAGGCCACCTATGCTCCAATTGTCATTATGATAAATGTAAGCAGTGGGAGAGTACGTATCCCGGTATGATTGGAAAGAATCCTAACCGTGATTTTAGTTTATTGCTACGAGATTGGTATCGTCGCGGTTTTAGATTGTTCTGGGAGGAGGAACCGGGTCATCGATTTAACTGTTGGAACAACAAAAGAATATGGTTTCTACGTCATTGTTGTGAAGACAACGGGTGTTATGATTATAAGCCCACTGATTTTTATTTGGCTGTGACGGAATGTGATTCGACACTTGAGGACACAGTTTATGAAATTGCTTCAAATACGCAAATTGAAACATGTGAATTCTATAGAATGAATGCGAATAGTATCATTGACTATACAAAGAGATATGACAAGAGTGAAGTCACGCTCTACTGTAGAAAATGTGACCCTGACATTGCAGTACATCAGGATCAGTACACTGTGAATTCAGATAATCTACCTGCACTAGTTGTTGTCGACAAATACCTAGTAGTGGATGAAATCTAAAGAGTAGAAAAGTCGTTTTATCATGTATATAAATTTTTTTTATTAATAAACAATTTCACATACATCTTTAGAACATTTTATTCTTAGGGCACTAAAATCAATATTAAATACACTTGTAAGTATATTCTACACTAGAAAGTCATTCAATCGAGGTAAGTCAACGTAGATGTCGAGAAACTGCTTGTAGGTGTAGCCACGACATCTGAACATGAAAAAGAGTAGTGCATGAAAGCCACATGTCTTAGTTGTTAAATCCTGTACTCTTCGTTGATTTTGAATAATGGTTTTCCCACTGCTTTCAATAAATTTGCTGATGTATGGAGCATAGAATTTATACGATAGGCCAAGAGGATCAAAAAATTCAATATTCTTCGCTGTTTGAAAGATGCATAGCCAATGACCAGTCTTCAAAGTCGATGGACTGCTATTAACAATGATTAGGGTATTGTTAACACTTGGAATTTTTTCAATGAAGTCCGAAGGTATGCAATAGGACTTGTACTGGGACATGTATGGATCCATACTAAATACATTGATTATTTGGTTTGTGTTCATGGTGCAAGGTCTAGTAGAACACTGCCGTCGGGTGTGATTTCCCAATAGGTTTCAAATTGACTCAATGATGTTAGCGTGATACTCTCAGTCAGAGCATTGGCAAATGTACACTCTAAACGTACATTCCCTGTTCGTACTATACTCATATCTTGTGTGCCTGACAAGTCCAAAACAATAACCCCATGATTTTTTGAAAACATTGAATCGGTTATTCCATTTTCAAATAGTTGAGAGTCATGATCTAGGGATTGCATGGTCAACTCGTACAGAGTTCTATAGGATTTTTTGTCAAATGATAGAGTGTACAGTGGAATACCATTCACTTTGCACACAAGGCTAGATAGACCGAAAAAATTAAAATCATGGGGGGATTCAGTCCAGGATCCAACGGCACTGCCACTCTTCACAAAGGCCAAAGCCAATTTTGATGGGATTTCTCCATTGATAAATGATGAATCGCTATAGCTACGAGAACCGGCGGCAATGTGACGTTGATTGGTGATTGTATGGGGGACAAGAAGTTTAATGTTGTTGCCATTGGCTCTTAGCTTTTCCACTGCCAATGCAACAGAGCTAATAACTTGTTGTTTTCGGACGTGGAGAATTGCCGATGTGATAATGACATTTGCATCGGGTGCTGCAGGAAATGTTTTTCTCAAAATGAAATTCGATGGTGCCATCTGTAACTTTATGTCAATCTTGACATTGGGGGGTAGCCATTGGGATATATTGAATATCTCATGATTTAATTTTCCAACCAGATGATACTCCTGGGTCACTGCAGTAGTCAACTCACCGTCTGTATCAACACCTGTTCGATATTCATAGCCCAATGATTGCCCTCTCATCTCCTTGTACGCCTTTGGCGTCATCATCATAAATTGTATGTAGCTTGCATAGTTTGATAAATTATTGCTAGTGCTCACCAATGTTCCATTAATAAATACATTAATTTGCTTGAATAGGTTGTGTAGAATACAGTTTTCATAGGAGAGACCATCGCCGGCATTTGGAGTTGTATTATCTGACTTTTTCTTCACCACAACATTTAAATCAATAAATGTTTACGACAAATCAATGAAATAGTCTTCATTGGAAAATATTTGTAGGTTTTACAATGTCGGAGTGTAGGTTTTACATCACCAGGCACGTGCGAGGGAAATATTTTGTTGGTGGGGGGCTTAAAAAGGCAAAAATGGGTGAACTATATGACTTTATAAGACGGCTCGTGAAAATCCCAAGGTTTTTTCTGATTTTTTTGGAGAATTTCATTAACTTGAGAGTAGTTTGTTAGAAATGCGTCGTTGATAATTAAAAAATCGGATGCTAAACTCAGACAAACAAAAGGATTGTAACACCTGATTGGCTCGTATATTTTGCATGATATTTCTAAAGTCAATTAAGATGAAGAAATGTCGGAGTGTAGGTTTGACATCACCAGGCACGTGCGAGGGAATTTTTTTTGGTGGGGGGGGGGGCCTAAAAAGGCAAAAATGGGTGAAGACACACATTGAGACGACACACGCACAGACAGGATACACAATACAGAAATTTAATTCAGGAAATTATAAAAAAAAGAAATGTCGGTTAGCCTACGTACGTGCGTGTACGTAGGCTAACCTAACCTAACCTAACTGAACCTAACCTAACCTAACTTAATTAAAACACTACTGAAATATTCCAACTCTTGCATTTCAATGAAAGAAATCCAAAATGAGCTTTGAAAAATTAAGAGAATGTAACAGTGACTAGGTAAACCACAACAAAACACTACTGAAATATTCCAATTCTTGCATTTCAATGAAAGAAATTCGAAATGAACTTTGAGAAATCAGGAGAATGTAACTGTGACAAGGTAAACTACGACAAAACATCAGTGAAATATTCTAACTCTTGCGTTTCAATGAAAGAAATTCAAAATGAACTTTGAAAAATAAAGAGAATGTAACTGTGACAAGGTAAACCATGACGAAACACTACTGAAATATTCCAACTCTTCCAACTCTTGCATTTCAGCGAAAGAAATTCACAATGAACTTTAAAAAATTAAGAGAATGTAACTGTGACAAGGTAGACCACGACAAGACACTACTGAAATATTTCAACTCCTGCATTTTAACGAAAGAAATCCAAAATGAACTTTGAAAAATCAAGTCAATGTAAGTGTGACAAGGTAAACGACAACAAAACACTACTGAAATAATCTACCTCTTGCATTTCAATGAAAGAAATTCAAAATGAACTTTGAAAAATCATGAGAATGTAACTGTGACAAGGTAAACCACGACAAAACGCTACTGAAATAATCCAACTCTTGCATTTAATGAAAGAAATTCAAAATGAACTTTGAAAAATTAAGAGAATGTAACTGTGACAAGGTAAACCACGACAAAACGCAACTGAAATATTCCAACTCTTACATTTCAACGAAAGAAATTCAAAATGAACTTTGAAAAATCAAGATAATGTAACTGTGAAATGGTAAGCCATAACAAAACACTATCGAAACATTCCAAATCTTGCATTTCAACGAAAGAAATCCAAAATGAACTTTGAAAAATCAAGAGAATGTAACTATGGCATGGTAAACCGCGATAAAACACTACTGAAATATTCAAACTCATGCATTTAAATGAAAGAAATTTAGAATGAACTTTGAAAAATCAAGAAAATGTAACTGTGAAAAGGTAAACCATAACAAAGCACTACTGAAATATTCCAACTCTTGCATTTCAATGATAGAAATTCAAAAATGAACTTTGAAAAATCATGAGAATGTAACTGTGACAAGGTAAACCACGACAAAACACTACTGAAATATTCCAACTCTTGCATTTCAAGGAAAGAAATCCAAAATGAACTTTGAAAAATCAAGAGAATGTAACTGTGACAATGTAAACCACGAAAACCTAGCTCATAAAAGCCGGAAATAGCAAATTAACCATCCCAAATCATAAGTTTCAGACAACACACACCTACGAAATACTAAGAATCTTAGCACAGAAAAGTTAAAATAGCAAACTACACATCCCAAATAATAAGTTTCAGACAAAACAGACCTATGAAAGACTAAGAAACCTAACTCATAAAAGCAGGAAATAGCATACCAAATCATAGGTTTCAGACAAAAAATACCAACGAAAGACTAAGAAATCTAGCTCCGAAAAGCCCGAAATAGTAATTTACATACCCCAAATCATAAGTTTCAGACAACGCACACCTACGAAATACTAGGAGATCTAGCTCATAAAAGTCGGAAATAGCAAATTAAACATCCCAAATCATAGGTTTCAGACAACACACACCAACAAAAGACTAAGAAATCTAGCTCCGAAAAGCCCGAAATAGTAATTTACATACCCCAAATCATAAGTTTCAGACAACGCAGACCTATGAAAGGCTAAGAAATCTAACTGAGAAAAGCCAAAAATAGGAAACCACCCATCCCAAATCATATTTTTCAGACAACACACACCAACGAAAGACTAAGAAATCTAGCTCAGAAAAGCCCGAAATAGTAATTTACATATCCCCAAATCATAAGTTTCAGACAACACACACCTACGAAATACTAGGAGACCTAGCTTATAAAAGCCGGAAATAGCAAATTACACATCTCAAATCATAAGTTTCAGACAACACACACCTACGAAATGCTAGGAAATCTAGCTCATAAAAGCCGGAAATGGCAAATTACACATCTCAAATCATAAGTTTCAGACAATACACACCTACGAAATACTAAGAAACCTAGCTCAGCAAAGTCAAAAATAGCAAACTACACATCCCAAATCATAAGTTTCAGACAACACACACCTACGAAATACTAGGAGACCTAGCTTATAAAAGCCGGAAATAGCAAATTACACATCTCACATCAGAAGTTTCAGACAACACACACCTACGAAATACTAGGAGACCTAGCTCATAAAAGCCGGAAATAGCAAATTAGACATCTCAAATCATAAGTTTCAGACAATACACACCTACGAAATACTAAGAAACCTAGCTCAGCAAAGTCAAAAATAGCAAACTACACATCCCAAATCATAAGTTTCAGACAAAACACACCTACGAAATACTAGGATACCTAGCTCATAAAAGCCAGAAATAGCAAACTACCCACCCCAAATTGTAGGTTTCAGACAACACACACCTATGAGAGACTAAAAAACCATAAACACTACTGAAATATTCCAACTCTTGCATTTCAAGGAAAGAAATCCAAAATGAACCTAGGAAAATCAAGAGAATGTAACTGTGACAAGGTAAACCACGACAACCTAGCTCATAAAAGCCAGAAATAGCAAATTAACCATCCCAAATCATAAGTTTCAGACCACACACACCTACGAAATACTTAGAAACCTTAGCACAGAAAAGTTAAAATAGCAAACTACTCATCCCAAATCATAAGACAACACAGACCTATGAAAGACTATGAAACCTAGCTCATAAAAGCAGGAAATAGCATACCGAATCATAGGCTTTAGACAACACACACCAACGAAATACTAAGAAATCTAGCTCAGAAAAGCCCGAAGTAGTAATTTACATACCCCAAATCATAAGCTTCTGACAACACACACCTACGAAATACTAGGAGACCTAGCTCATAAAAGCCGGAAATAGCAAATTACACATCCCAAATCATAAATTTCAGACAACACACACCAACGAAAGACTAAGAAATCTAGCCCAGAAAAGCCCGAAACAGTAATTTACATACCCAAAATCATAAGTTTCAGACAACACACACCTATGAAAGGCTAAGAAATCTAACTCAGAACAGTCAAAAATAGGAAACCACCCATCCCAAATCATAGGTTTCAGACAACACACACCAACGAAAGACTAAGAAATCTAACTCAGAAAAGCCCGAAATAGTAATTTACATACCCAAAATCATAAGTTTCAGACAACACACACCTACAAAATACTAGACGACCTAGCTCATAAAAGCCGGAAATAGCAAATTACACGTCTCAAATCATAAGTTTCAGACAACACACACCTACTAAATACTTGGAGACCTAGCTCATAAAAGCCGGAAATAGCAAATTACGCATCTCAAATCATAAGTTTCAGACAATACACACCTACGAAATACTAAGAAACATAGCTCAGCAAAGTCGAAAATAGCAAACTACACATCCCAATCCATAAGTTTCAGACAACACACACCTACGAAATACTAGGAGACCTAGCTCACAAAAGCCAGAAATAGCTAACTACCCACTCCAAATTGTAGGTTTCAGACAACAGAAACCTATGAGAGACTAAGAAACCTAGCTCTGAAAAGCCAGAAATAGCAAACTGCCCACCCCAAATTGTAGGTTTCAGACAACACACACCTATGAGAGACTAAGAAACCTAGCTCTGAAAAGCCCAAATAGCATCCCAAATCATAGGTTTCAGACAACACACACCTATAAAAGGTTATGAAACCTAGCTCAGAAAAACAGGATATTGCAAACTAAAGATCCCAAATCATAGGTTTCAGACAACACACACCAACGTAAGACTAAGAAACATAGCTCAGAAAAGTCCAAAATAGCAAACCGCCCATCCCAAATCATAGGTTTCAGACAACACACACCTATCCTTCTGCCATCAACCCATCCCCCAAAAATATTTTTTCCGAGATTCTTGTTAAAAAATTTTATTTCAAGTCATCCAACCAGGTTTTTCGCTAGCAACTCGCCCTCCACTATCACGCTTTAACTACTCTAAGACACCCCGCTCCCAGAATTTTTTCGGTACTCCAAAGAAATTTAATTCCTTACTGCAATTTCAAGTATGTTTCATCTCATTCGAAGACATGTAAAAAAAAGTTGTAAAATTACGTCATGTTAAAAAAAATAATAAAAAAAATTAAAAAAATAAAAAAAGGGGGGGGGGCAAAAAGTTGGAGGGAGGGGGTGGTCCATTTCAAGTATGTTTCATCTCATTCGAAGACATGTAAAAAAAAGTTGAAAAATTACGTCATGTTAAAAAAAATAATAAAAAAAATTAAAAAAATAAAAAAGGGGGGGGCAAAAAGTTGGAGGGAGGGGGTTTGGGGATTGGGGACCTTTGGGGGGTTGATGTTTCTGCTGGTTAGGGTCGTTGGTGCTTATGATCCTGGATGGTTCGTACTCACATACACCTTACTACTTGATTTGCAAGGATTTCTAAGGTTTGTTCTGAATTTCATTATTAAAATTCTTTTCTTGCCATCTACATCTCTCTTAGTATGAACTTTTTAGTATACTATAACGTTTGACTCAATTTTAAATTGACAACACTGTTCAAACGCCACTTGTGTATTATACAGAACAAATCAAAGAAGTAAAGCTAGGTCAAGTCATAAGACCATTTTATCATCGTTAACCATTTCCATAGATTGATATTGTTCCAAATTTATAATAAATAAGGTATGAATTAACATGCTATTCAGGGTTACCTTAACTGCTAATCACTTTAACCATTTTTTTCTCCATCTTCATGCGATCCAATTCGCAAATGTTATCTAGCTCTGTTTTCTTCCCTATTATTCAAACAGAATCATTCGTACAGTCCAATTCGCGAATCCTTATCCCTGTTTGCAAATGTCAGTCAAACAATTCTGATTGTAGCATCCATAAAAACATGGAGTTGAAACAAACTGGTGTAACAAGCCAGATTTCAAGAACCAGTGGGGAATCCCCGCTTTTTTTGCAATGTGCACGTGGAAGGAACATGCATATTCTTGTACAGTTGATATCAATAACAAAAAGCCAGTCTGGTTGTCTTATACAACCTTGACTATAGTTTCAAAACATGTTTGACCACTTTATAGGTAAAGAATTGGTCGCTTTTTGCAATGTCCACGTGAAACCACACTGTATATTCTTGTAGGCGTGAATGTACGGTTGAATGTACGGTTGAAAGTGCCTAATAGGTTACTACTGATATCACAGCTCGTGTAAGACTATGAAAAGTTTAAAAGATTAGTTTGTTGTTGTCAGACAACATACTCACTTTTTAACCCCTTAATCATGATTCTTGATTTTTATACTTTGCTTTTGAGTTTTCAAGCGCTAGTTTCTATAATCCCACAAACATAGGGAAACATAATTAGTAGGTTTATTTGCACTAGCTTTATTGATTTATTTTAGACTGTGAAGGAATAATTTTGTTAATCCTAAGTTTCAACTTCGCTCTTTACTTCCCCCAGAGAAACTAGATTTTAAAAAATCATTTTAATTTAGCCCTTAGGTTTAATGTAGCACTGTCATGATCTTTTTTTTGGGGGGGGGGGATATCTATATAGGATATACATATATAAAACAGAAGCGTGAACAATCCCGTTCTTAATATTTTCTCTAGCCTTAGATATGTATCTTCCATCATCGTTTCACAAATATATAGGTCATTAACATCTTTTTTTGCTATAGACACAGTAAAAAAAAACTGACTGTGTTTAGTATATTTGCAACAGTGCAAAAAAAGGAGCGTAAGCATCCCCCTCTACTAGTAAATTCTCTTAGCGATAGTATGTATTACTGGGATATACGCAAGAAAAAGTGGTCGAATTTCTTTCATCGGATTTTTTCAAATTACAGTCCCCGATTAAATTTCTATTTAATTATGATTAACAAAAGTATGATTCATATCAACCTTCTGAAATTTATACATAGAGTTTTTCTTTGTATTCGGTAGACATACCATTTCCCGTACTAAGGCTTTAAAGTGCCAAGGACTGTGGAAATGAAATATGATTGAAAAAGTTGGTTATATGGATACTTACACAGCCATATATATGTAATTTGAAATATAGCAAAATAAATCAGGAATTCAATTTTTAATCAAAGAGACCTCCACAAGCAGTTATGTCCTATAATTGGTAGTAGTAGGCGCCAAAAAAGGTAAAACTGAACTAGTTAATTTGGCGTATTTATTTTCAAGGTTCAACGTGGCAATACTGACGAAATTGTGGTGTATCCTAAAATATCGATAATTTTATGAGAACTATTGGAAAAATTTAGAAAATCGAATCTTTCGGGTTTAAACAAATTCAAAATTGGTCTAGAGGGTAATTTTTTTTTGTTCTTGCCACTAACTGGTTCACTTTTAATACCCGTCCCTCGCCGAATTGTATGTAGTAACGAACTGAAAGCAAGGAGTGACTTAGTCCAACAGTAACCGAAAGTCTAAAAAAACAGAATTTTGGTATCTAAAACAGAATAGATACATTATAATAATCATTATAATAAGTTACGATCCTCAGAACATTTGTCTGAGTTTCGAAAAGGGTGGAAACACCCCCTAAAATTTTATGACTTTTAATGAAAATCACAACAACAGATCCAGCGTATTAGAGAGCCCTAATGTAGAGTTTTCAAGCTCCCATCTGCAAAAATTTGGATACCTATTTTTTACGTGAGATCCCAAATACTCGCTAATTTGTTTATTTTCAGTGTTTTTTTTGTATCGAATTTTTAGCAATAAAATATTGGGAGCTGACTCATTCTAATGAAAATCAAAAGTTCTAGTGCTCTTTTTAAGTGACCAAAAAGGTTGGGAAGTGTGGTAGTCTTCCTCCTACGCCCCTTTCCCGAATAAAGTCTTCTTGATCAAAAGACTGCCAATCTGTTCAGCATAGGTTAATTGTCCAGTAAAAATGGCTTTTAGGATAAAATGACCCCCAAAACTCCTGAAGAAAGGGCTGTAAGATATGAAATTTGTCCATTGTTTAGGCATAGTATACGTTATTTGGAATTCTTATGACATTTTTCGGGGGGAAGGGGGGCTCTGATAAAGTTGGTTGCCAGGGGAGAACTTTCTATGAAGAGGGAAGTTTCCAGGGGTTAACTTTCCAGGAAAGATGTTGAACTGGGGATTTAGACAGAATTCCTAGAAGAAATTCTTCCTAGTGGCTTACTTTCTGTTTCTCACTCAGTTTTGCCTGTAGATATGTTTTGATTTTTCGGGTTTAGGGGAAATTTTAAGCGGGGTTAGAAATATCTGGAGGATTTTTCCAGTGGGGAGGGGGCTTAAAAGGAGAAATTCTTCATGGGGTAGTTTTCCGAAGGACAAAGTATTCACAAGGCACAATTTTCTGTAGGAGAAACTTTCCAATGGGTGGGGGGGGGGGTTCTGTGACAAAATTTTCACGGAAGGGGGGACTTCCGGTATGACTTGAGTAGTAACCAAGGTACTATTTTGCTCGGAGGTATAGCAATTTCCATGCTATTTGCTTGCAGGTATAGGACCATGCTATTTGCTTGCAGGTATAGGACCATGCTATTTGCTTGCAGGTATAGGACCATGCTATTTGCTTGCAGGTATAGGACCATGCTATTTGCTTGCAGGTATAGGACCATGCTATTTGCTTAGGAAATACTTTTGCGGAGACAGATAGCAATTTCAATGTTATTCTACAGGGCATTACACCTTTTCAAAGAGAGTGAGTATAACTTGATTGGTGATTAGGATTTGAATAAAAGGAATAGTTTTCTTTACAATTCATATTAGTGAGAGTTGGCAATTGAAATTTTTTTGTGGGTACATATGGAATCCGGTTAATAGCCTGTAGCTTAAAGGTATTTGAGATCTCGCCCCAGTATCGCATACACTATTAGAGATATCAAAATGATATCTCATTTGCATTAAGCTGTTATTGCCAGAGGATTACCTAATTCGCTTGTTAGTGTTAACTGACAGAGTTCCAAATACGAACATTTTGAAAAGCAGATGATGGTCATTCAAAAAGCGATGATTTCTGTTAAATAAATAATTGTTATACCTTTTAAAATAGCTTTACGGGGTTTGAGGGACTCTGTTGTTTTATTCCGTGTGATTTTTTCTTTACATGGTGTTTGTTCAAAAAGCGAGGAATTTCTTTCTTGAAGTCAACTCTTGGATACACAATACGGAAACTTCATTCAAGAAATTATGAAAATATTTGTAAGTAAGTAACAAGCTCTGTATTAATTTCACCTCTTGAATATACAGTACAGATACTTCATTCAAGAAACGTGATTAAACCCGTTTTGAAACTACATGCTATTTGCATGCCTTTCCTTGGCACCTTTCCAAACGAGCGGGGATTCCCCACTGCTTCCTACACATTGCAAAAAAGTGAGCAGTACGAAAACTCCACGTTTTCAACCAGACTGGTTTTTTAGACAACACCCATTTTTTAGGGACCAATCAGAGACAGCGGAGCACAAAAACAGAGACGACACACCCACAGAGATGACACACACATAGAGACGAGACACGCACACAGCGGAGCACAAAAACAGAGACGACACACCCACAGAGATGACACACACATAGAGACGAGACACACACAGACACGACACAAACAGAGTCATAGTGAGAGAGATATCCAAAAAGTTGGGTTGATCTAGGTTCACTTAGAGTGACATGTGGTCTGTATAATACATAAGTGATGTTTGATAAGTATTGTCAATTTAAAACACGATTGGCTGAAACAAAATCAGAACTTTTAAAATCACAACAACTGAAGGTCAGTAAATAATTCCGTTGTTTTTTTTGTTAAACACGATTGGCTGAAATAAAAGCGGAACTTTTAAAATCACAACAACTGAAGGTCAGTAAATGATTCCTTTTGTTTTTTTTGTTAAACACGATTGACTGAAATAAAAGCAGAACTGTTAAAATCACAACAATTGAAGGTCAGTAAATAATTTTATTTTTTTTTGTTAAACACGATTGGCTGAAATAAAAGCGGAACTTTAAAATCACAACAACTCAAGGTCAGTACATGATTCCTTTGTTTTTTTTTGTTAAACACGATTGACTGAAATAAAAGCGGAACTTTTAAAATCACAACAACTAAAGGCACGTAAATAATTCCTTTTTTTTGTTAAACCCAATTGGCTGAAATAAAAGCGGAACTTTTCAAATCACAACAACTGAAGGTCGGTAAATAATTCCTTTGTTTTTTTTTTTGTTAAACATGATTGACTGAAACAAAAGCAGAACTTTTAAAATCACAACAACTGAAGGTCAGTAAATAATTCTGTTGTTGTTTTTTGTTAAACACGATTGGCTGAAATAAAAGCGGAACCTTTAAAATCACAACAACTCAAGGTCATTAAATGATTCCTTTGTTTTTTTTGTTAAACACGATTGGCTGAAATAAAAGCGGAACTTTTAAAATCACAACAACTAAAGGTCAGTAAATAATTCTTTTTTTTTTGTTAAACCCAATTGGCTGAAATAAAAGCGGAACTTTTCAAATCACAACAACTGAAGGTCGGTAAATAATTCCTTTGTTTTTTTGTTAAACATGATTGACTGAAACAAAAGCAGAACTTTTAAAATCACAACAACTGAAGGTCAGTAAATAATTCCGTTGTTGTTTTTTGTTAAACACGATTGGCTGAAATAAAAGCGGAACTTTTAAAATCACAACAACTGAAGGCCAGTAAATGATTCCTTTGTTTTTTTTTTTTTGTTAAACACGATTGGCTGAAATAAAAGCGGAACTTTTAAAATCACAACAACTGAAGGTCAGTAAATAATTCCATTGTTTTTTGTTAAACACGATTGGCTGAAACAAAAGCAGAACTTTTAAAATCACAACAACTGAAGGTCAGTAAATAATTCCGTTGTTTTTTTTTGTTAAACACGATTGGCTGAAATAAAAGCGGAACTTTTAAAATTATTCATTTCATTAAATTATGAAGAAATTGTAAGTAAGTAACAATAGCTTTCTTGAATTCGCTTCCTGGACACAATACAGATATTTAATTCAAGAAATCATAATAAAATCGCAAGTAAGTAATAAAGTCTTTATTGTTTTCACCTATTGGATACACAATACTGAAATTTCATTCAAGAAATTATGAAGGAATTGTAAATAGGTAACACACTCATTCTTGAAGTCACCTCTTGTATAAAAAATGCAGAAATTTCATTTAAGAAATTATCAAAAATTGTAAGTAAGTAGAAAATTCTTTCTTGAATTCGCCTCCTGGATAAATAAAAAAAAGACATTTCATTCAAGAAATTATGACAAAATTCTAAGTAAGCAACAAACTCTTTCTTGAAGTTACCTCATGGATACACAATGCAGAAATTTCATTTAAGAAATTATCAAAAATTGTAAGGAAGTAGCAAATTCTTTCAAAAATATGTTAATACGTTTAAGCAATAAATATCTTTAAGCTTAACCCGTCTTTATTCTTTAGAATAGTTTTATTCATTTCATTAAATTATGAAGAAATTGTACGTAAGTAACAATAGCTTTCTTGAATAGGTAACACACTCATTATTGAAGTCACCTCTTGTATACCCAATGCAGAAATTTCATTTAAGAAATGATCAAAATTTGTAAGTAAGTAGCAAATTCTTTCTTGAATTCGCCTCCTGGATAAATAAAAAAATACATTTCATTCAAGAAATTATGACAAAATACTAAGTAAGCAACAAACTCTTTCTTGAAGTTACCTCATGGATACACAATGCAGAAATTTCATTTAAGAAATTATCAAAAATTGTAAGTAAGTAGCAAATTCTTTCAAAAATATGTTAATACGTTTAAGCAATAAATATCTTTAAGCTTAATCCGTCTTTATTCTTTAGAATAGTTTTATTCATTTCATTAAATTATGAAGAAATTGTAAGTAAGTAACAATAGCTTTCTTGAATTCGCTTCCTGGACACAATACAGATATTTAATTCAAGAAATCATAATAAAATCGCAAGTAAGTAATAAAGTCTTTATTGTTTTCACCTATTGGACACATAATACTGAAATTTCATTCAAGAAATTATGAAGGAACTGTAAATAGGTAACACACTCATTCATGAGGTCACCTCTTGTATACACAATGCAGAAATTTCATTTAAGAAATTATCAAAAATTGTAAGTAAGTAGCAAATTATGACAAAATTCTAAGTAAGCAACAAACTCTTTCTTGAAGTTACCTCATGGATACACAATGCAGAAATTTCATTTAAGAAATTATCAAAAATTGTAAGTAAGTAGCAAATTCTTTCTTGAATTCGCCTCCTGGGTAAATAAAAGACATTTCATTCAAGAAATTATGACAAAATTCTAAGTAAGTAACAATTTCTTTCTTGAAGTCAACTCTTGGATACACAATACGGAAATTTCATTTAAGAAATTATGAAAAAATTGTAAGCAAGTAACAAACTCTTTCATGAAGTAACCTCGTGGATACACAATGCAGAAATTTCATTAAAGAAATTATGAAAAAATTGTAAGTAAGTAGCAAATTCTTTCTTGAATTCACCTGCTGGATAAACAAAAAAGACATTTCATTCAAGAAACTATGACAAAATTCCATGTAAGTAACAAACTCTTTATTTTTTCATGACTTAGATACACGATGTAGAAATTTAATTCAAGAAATAATGAAAAAATTCTCAGTAAGTAACAATTTCTTTCTTGAAGTCAACTCTTGGATACACAATACGGAAATTTCATTTAAGAAATTATGAAAAAATTGTAAGCAAGTAACAAACTCTTTCCTGAAGTCACCTCTTGGATACACAATGCAGAAACTTCATTTAAGAAACTATGAAAAAATTGTAGGTAAGTAACAAATTCTTTCTTGAAGTCACCTCTTGGATACACAATACAGAAATTTCATTAAAGAAATTTTGAAAAAATTGTAAGTAAGTAGCAAATTCTTTCTTGAATTCACCTGCGGGATAAACAAAAAGACATTTCGTTCAAGAAATTATGACAAAATTCTAAGTAAGTAACAAACTCTTTATTGTTTTCACGACCTAGATATACGATGTAGAAATTTAATTCAAGAAATTATGAAAAAATTCTCAGTAAGTAACAATTTCTTTCTTGAAGTCAACTCTTGGATACACAATACGGAAATTTCATTCAAGAAATTATGAAAATATTTGTAAGTAAGTAACAAACTTTATTGATTTCACCTCTTGGATATACAGTACAGATACTTCATTCAAGAAATTATGAAAAAAATTGCAAGTAAGTAACTTTTTTTTTCTCTTTATCACAAACAATTTTCACTTAGCTACACGATGTAGAAATTTAATTCAAGAAATTATGAAAAAATTCTCAGTAAGTAACAATTTCTTTCTTGAAGTCAACTCTTGGATACACAATACGGAAATTTCATTCAAGAAATTATGAAAATATTTGTAAGTAAGTAACAAGCTCTTTATTGATTTCAACTCTTGAATATACAGTACAGATACTTCATTCAAGAAACGTGATTAAACACGTTTTGAAACTACATGCTATTTGCATGCCTTTCCTTGGCACCTTTCCAAAGGAGCGGGGAAGAAACGTGATTAAACACGTTTTGAAACTACATGCTATTTGCTTGCCTTTCCTTGGCACCTTTCCAAACGAGTGGGGATTCCCCCACTGGCTCCTACACATTGCAAAAGACACACAAACAGAATCATAGTGAGAGAGATATCCAAAAAGTTGGGTTGATCTAGGTTCACTTAGAGTGGCGCGCCACATGTCATAATTTCTTGAATGAAATGTCTTTTTTGTTTATCCAGCAGGTGAATTCAAGAAAGAATTTGCTACTTACTTACATTTTTTTCATAATTTCTTTAATGAAATTTCTGCATTGTGTATCCACGAGGTGACTTCATGAAAGAGTTTGTTACTTGCTTACAATTTTTTCATAATTTCTTAAATGAAATTTCTGCATTGTGTATCCATGAGGTAACTTCAAGAAAGAGTTTGTTACTTACTTAGAATTTTGTCATAATTTCTTGAATGAAAGGTCTTTTTTATTTACCCAGGAGGCGAATTCAAGAAAGAATTTGCTACTTACTTACAATTTTTGATAATTTCTTAAATGAAATTTCTGCATTGTGTATCCATGAGGTAGCTTCAAGAAAGTTTGCTGCTTACTTAGAATTTTGTCATAATTTCTTTAATGAAATTTCTGCATTGTGCTCTTCCGATATCCATGAGGTAACTTCAAGAAAGAGTTTGTTACTTACTTAGAATTTTGTCATAATTTCTTGAATGAAAGGTCTTTTTTATTTACCCAGGAGGCGAATTCAAGAAAAAATTTACTACTTACTTACAATTTTTGATAATTTTTTAAATGAAATTTCTGCAGTGTGTATAAAAGAGGTGACCTCAAGAATGAGTGTGTTACCTATTTACAATTCCTTCATAATTTCTTGAATGAGATTTCAGTATTGTGTGTCCAATAGGTGAAAACAATAAAGACTTTATTACTTACTTACGATTTTATTATGATTTCTTGAATTAAATATCTGTATTGTGTCCAGGAAGCGAATTCAAGAAAGCTATTGTTACTTACTTACAATTTCTTCATAATTTAATGAAATGAATAAAACTATTCTAAAGAATAAAGACGGGTTAAACTTAAAGATATTTATTGCGTAAACGTATTAACATATTTTGAAAGAATTTGCTACTTACTTACAATTTTTGATAATTTCTTAAATGAAATTTCTGCATTGTGTATCCATGAGGTAACTTCAAGAAAGAGTTTGTTGCTTACTTAGAATTTTGTCATAATTTCTTGAATGAAATGTCTTTTTTTATTTATCCAGGAGGCGAATTCAAGAAAGAATTTGCTACTTACTTACAATTTTTGATAATTTCTTAAATGAAATTTCTGCATTGTGTACACAAGAGGTGACTTCAATAATGAGTGTGTTACCTATTCAAGAAGGAGGCGAATTCAATAAAGAATTTGCTACTTACTTACAATTTTTGATATTTTCTTAAATGAAATTTCTGCATTGTGTATACAAGAGGTGACCTCAAGAATGAGTGTGTTACCTATTTACAATTCCTTCATAATTTCTTGAATGAAATTTCAGTATTGTGTGTCCAATAGGTGAAAACAATAAAGACTTTATTACTTACTTGCGATTTTATTATGATTTCTTGAATTAAATATCTGTATTGTGTCCAGGAAGCGAATTCAAGAAAGCTATTGTTACTTACTTACAATTTCTTCATAATTTAATGAAATGAATAAAACTATTCTAAAGAATAAAGACGGGTTAAGCTTAAAGATATTTATTGCTGAAACGTATTAACATATTTTTGAAAGAATTTGCTACTTACTTACAATTTTTGATAATTTCTTAAATGAAATTTCTGCATTGTGTATCCATGAGGTAACTTCAAGAAAGAGTTTGTTGCTTACTTAGAATTTTGTCATAATTTCTTGAATGAAATGTCTTTTTTTATTTATCCAGGAGGCGAATTCAAGAAAGAGTTTGCTACTTACTTACAATTTTTGATAATTTCTTAAATGAAATTTCTGCATTGTGTATACAAGAGGTGACTTCAATAATGAGTGTGTTACCTATTCAAGAAAGCTATTGTTACTTACTTACAATTTCTTCATAATTTAATGAAATGAATAAAACTATTCTAAAGAATAAAGACGGGTTAAGCTTAAAGATATTTATTGCTTAAACGTATTAACATATTTTTGAAAGAATTTGCTACTTACTAACAATTTTTGATAATTTCTTAAATGAAATTTCTGCATTGTGTATCCATGAGGTAACTTCAAGAAAGAGTTTGTTGCTTACTTAGAATTTTGTCATAATTTCTTGAATGAAATGTCTTTTTTTATTTATCCAGGAGGCAAATTCAAGAAAGAATTTGCTACTTACTTACAATTTTTGATAATTTCTTAAATGAAATTTCTGCATTGTGTATACAAGAGGTGACTTCAAGAATGAGTGTGTTACCTATTTACAATTCCTTCATAATTTCTTGAATGAAATTTCAGTATTGTGTGTCCAATAGGTGAAAACAATAAAGACTTTATTACTTACTTGCGATTTTATTATGATTTCTTGAATTAAATATCTGTATTGTGTCCAGGAAGCGAATTCAAGAAAGCTATTGTTACTTACTTACAATTTCCTCATAATTTAATCAAATGAATAATTCTAAAAGTTCCGCTTTTATTTCAGCCAATCGTGTTTAACAAAAAAAAAACAACAGAATTATTTACTGACCTTCAGTTGTTGTGATTTTAAAAGTTCCGCTTTTATTTCAGCCAATCGTGTTTAACAAAAAAAAACAAAGGAATCATTTACTGGCCTTCAGTTGTTGTTATTTTAAAAGTTCCGCTTTTATTTCAGCCAATCGTGTTTAACAAAAAACAACAACGGAATTATTTACTGACCTTCAGTTGTTGTGATTTTAAAAGTTCTGCTTTTGTTTCAGTCAATCATGTTTAACAAAAAAACAAAGGAATTATTTACCGACCTTCAGTTGTTGTGATTTGAAAAGTTCCGCTTTTATTTCAGCCAATTGGGTTTAACAAAAAAAAAGGAATTATTTACTGACCTTTAGTTGTTGTGATTTTAAAAGTTCCGCTTTTATTTCAGCCAATCGTGTTTAACAAAAAAAAACAAAGGAAT
Organism: Artemia sinica; assembly: GCA_027921565.1. NCBI lineage: Eukaryota > Metazoa > Arthropoda > Branchiopoda > Anostraca > Artemiidae > Artemia > Artemia sinica. The sequence goes on from JAPEVW010000171.1 coordinate 301,232, forward strand.
CATTTACTGACCTTGAGTTGTTGTGATTTTAAAAGTTCCGCTTTTATTTCAGCCAATCGTGTTTAACAAAAAACAACAACGGAATTATTTACTGACCTTCAGTTGTTGTGATTTTAAAAGTTCTGCTTTTGTTTCAGTCAATCATGTTTAACAAAAAAAAGCAAAGGAATCATTTACTGGCCTTCAGTTGTTGTGATTTTAAAAGTTCCGCTTTTATTTCAGCCAATCGTGTTTAACAAAAAACAACAACGGAATTATTTACTGACCTTCAGTTGTTGTGATTTTAAAAGTTCTGCTTTTGTTTCAGTCAATCATGTTTAACAAAAAAACAAAGGAATTATTTACCGACCTTCAGTTGTTGTGATTTGAAAAGTTCCGCTTTTATTTCAGCCAATTGGGTTTAACAAAAAAAAGGAATTATTTACTGACCTTTAGTTGTTGTGATTTTAAAAGTTCCGCTTTTATTTCAGCCAATCGTGTTTAACAAAAAACAACAACGGAATTATTTACTGACCTTCAGTTGTTTTGATTTTAAAAGTTCTGCGTTTGTTTCAGCCAATCGTGTTTAACAAAAAAACAATGGAATTATTTACTGACCTTCAGTTGTTGTGATTTTAAAAGTTCCGCTTTTATTTCAGCCAATCGTGTTTAACAAAGAAAAACAAAGGAATCATATACTGGCCTTCAGTTGTTCTGATTTTAAAAGTTCCGCTTTTATTTCAGCCAATTTCTGTTTAACAAAAAACAACAACGGAATTATTTACTGACCTTCAGTTGTTGTGATTTTAAAAGTTCTGCTTTTGTTTCAGTCAATCATGTTTAACAAAAAAACAAAGGATTTATTTACCGACCTTCAGTTGTTGTGATTTGAAAAGTTCCGCTTTTATTTCAGCCAATTGGGTTTAACAAAAAAAAGGAATTATTTACTGACCTTTAGTTGTTGTGATTTTAAAAGTTCCGCTTTTATTTCAGCCAATCGTGTTTAACAAAAAAAACAAAGGAATTATTTGCTGACCTTGAGTTGTTGTGATTTTAAAAGTTCCGCTTTTATTTCAGCCAATCGTGTTTAATAAAAAACAACAACGGAATTATTTACTGACCTTCAGTTGTTGTGATTTTAAAAGTTCTGCTTTTGTTTCAGTCAATCATGTTTAACAAAAAAAAACAAAGGAATTTTTACCGACCTTCAGTTGTTGTGATTTGAAAAGTTCCGCTTTTATTTCAGCCAATTGGGTTAAACAAAAAAAAAGAATTATTTACTGACCTTTAGTTGTTGTGATTTTAAAAGTTCCGCTTTTATTTAAGTCAATCGTGTTTAACAAAAAAAAAACAAAGGAATCATTTACTGGCCTTCAGTTGTTGTGATTTTAAAAGTTCCGCTTTTATTTCAGCCAATCGTGTTTAACAAAAAACAACAACGGAATTATTTACTGACCTTCAGTTGTTGTGATTTTAAAAGTTCTGCGTTTGTTTCAGCCAATCGTGTTTAACAAAAAAACAATGGAATTATTTACTGACCTTCAGTTGTTGTGATTTTAAAAGTTCCGCTTTTATTTCAGCCAATCGTGTTTAACAAAAAAAACAAAGGAATCATTTACTGGCCTTCAGTTGTTCTGATTTTAAAAGTTCCGCTTTTATTTCAGCCAATTTCTGTTTAACAAAAAACAACAACGGAATTATTTACTGACCTTCAGTTGTTGTGATTTTAAAAGTTCTGCTTTTGTTTCAGTCAATCATGTTTAACAAAAAAAAACAAAGGATTTATTTACCGACCTTCAGTTGTTGTGATTTGAAAAGTTCCGCTTTTATTTCAGCCAATTGGGTTTAACAAAAAAAAGGAATTATTTACTGACCTTTAGTTGTTGTGATTTTAAAAGTTCCGCTTTTATTTCAGCCAATCGTGTTTAACAAAAAAAACAAAGGAATCATTTACTGACCTTGAGTTGTTGTGATTTTAAAAGTTCCGCTTTTATTTCAGCCAATCGTGTTTAACAAAAAACAACAACGGAATTATTTACTGACCTTCAGTTGTTGTGATTTTAAAAGTTCTGCTTTTGTTTCAGTCAATCATGTTTAACAAAAAAAAACAAAGGAATCATTTACTGGCCTTCAGTTGTTGTGATTTTAAAAGTTCCGCTTTTATTTCAGCCAATCGTGTTTAACAAAAAACAACAACGGAATTATTTACTGACCTTCAGTTGTTGTGATTTTAAAAGTTCTGCTTTTGTTTCAGTCAATCATGTTTAACAAAAAAAAACAAAGGAATCATTTACTGGCCTTCAGTTGTTGTGATTTTAAAAGTTCCGCTTTTATTTCAGCCAATCGTGTTTAACAAAAAACAACAACGGAATTATTTACTGACCTTCAGTTGTTGTGATTTTAAAAGTTCTGCTTTTGTTTCAGTCAATCATGTTTAACAAAAAAACAAAGGAATTATTTACCGACCTTCAGTTGTTGTGATTTGAAAAGTTCCGCTTTTATTTCAGCCAATTGGGTTTAACAAAAAAAAGGAATTATTTACTGACCTTTAGTTGTTGTGATTTTAAAAGTTCCGCTTTTATTTCAGCCAATCGTGTTTAACAAAAAAAACAAAGGAATCATTTACTGACCTTGAGTTGTTGTGATTTTAAAAGTTCCGCTTTTATTTCAGCCAATCGTGTTTAACAAAAAACAACAACGGAATTATTTACTGACCTTCAGTTGTTGTGATTTTAAAAGTTCTGCTTTTGTTTCAGTCAATCATGTTTAACAAAAAAAACAAAGGAATCATTTACTGGCCTTCAGTTGTTGTGATTTTAAAAGTTCCGCTTTTATTTCAGCCAATCGTGTTTAACAAAAAACAACAACGGAATTATTTACTGACCTTCAGTTGTTTTGATTTTAAAAGTTCTGCGTTTGTTTCAGCCAATCGTGTTTAACAAAAAAACAATGGAATTATTTACTGACCTTCAGTTGTTGTGATTTTAAAAGTTCCGCTTTTATTTCAGCCAATCGTGTTTAACAAAAAAAACAACAAAGGAATCATTTACTGGCCTTCAGTTGTTCTGATTTTAAAAGTTCCGCTTTTATTTCAGCCAATTCTGTTTAACAAAAAACAACAACGGAATTATTTACTGACCTTCAGTTGTTGTGATTTTAAAAGTTCTGCTTTTGTTTCAGTCAATCATGTTTAACAAAAAAACAAAGGATTTATTTACCGACCTTCAGTTGTTGTGATTTGAAAAGTTCCGCTTTTATTTCAGCCAATTGGGTTTAACAAAAAAAAGGAATTATTTACTGACCTTTAGTTGTTGTGATTTTAAAAGTTCCGCTTTTATTTCAGCCAATCGTGTTTAACAAAAAAAACAAAGGAATCATTTGCTGACCTTGAGTTGTTGTGATTTTAAAAGTTCCGCTTTTATTTCAGCCAATCGTGTTTAACAAAAAACAACAACGGAATTATTTACTGACCTTCAGTTGTTGTGATTTAAAAAGTTCTGCTTTTGTTTCAGTCAATCATGTTTAACAAAAAAAAACAAAGGAATTATTTACTGACCTTCAGTTGTTGTGATTTGAAAAGTTCCGCATTTATTTCAGCCAATTGGGTTTAACAAAAAAAAAAGGAATTATTTACTGACCTTTAGTTGTTGTGATTTTAAAAGTTCCGCTTTTATTTCAGTCAATCGTGTTTAACAAAAAAAAACAAAGGAATCATTTACTGACCTTGAGTTGTTGTGATTTTAAAAGTTCCGCTTTTATTTCAGCCAATCGTGTTTAACAAAAAACAACAACGGAATTATTTACTGACCTTCAGTTTGTTTGATTTTAAAAGTTCTGCGTTTGTTTCAGCCAATCGTGTTTAACAAAAAAACAATGGAATTATTTACTGACCTTCAGTTGTTGTGATTTTAAAAGTTCCGCTTTTATTTCAGCCAATCATGTTTAACAAAAAAAAACAAAGGAATCATTTACTGGCCTTCAGTTGTTCTGATTTTAAAGTTCCGCTTTTATTTCAGCCAATTTCTGTTTAACAAAAAACAACAACGGAATTATTTACTGACCTTCAGTTGTTGTGATTTTAAAAAGTTCTGCTTTTGTTTCAGTCAATCATGTTTAACAGAAAAACAAAGGATTTATTTACCGACCTTCAGTTGTTGTAATTTGAAAAGTTCCGCTTTTATTTCAGCCAATTGGGTTTAACAAAAAAAAGGAATTATTTACTGACCTTTAGTTGTTGTGATTTTAAAAGTTCCGCTTTTATTTCAGCCAATCGTGTTTAACAAAAAAAAACAAAGGAATCATTTGCTGACCTTGAGTTGTTGTGATTTTAAAAGTTCCGCTTTTATTTCAGCCAATCGTGTTTAACAAAAAACAACAACGGAATTATTTACTGACCTTCAGTTGTTGTGATTTTAAAAGTTCTGCTTTTGTTTCAGTCAATCATGTTTAACAAAAAAAAACAAAGGAATTATTTACCGACCTTCAGTTGTTGTGATTTGAAAAGTTCCGCTTTTATTTCAGCCAATTGGGTTTAACAAAAAAAAAGGAATTATTTACTGACCTTTAGTTGTTGTGATTTTAAAAGTTCCGCTTTTATTTCAGTCAATCGTGTTTAACAAAAAAAAACAAAGGAATCATTTACTGACCTTGAGTTGTTGTGATTTTAAAGTTCCGCTTTTATTTCAGCCAATCGTGTTTAAACAAAAAAAATAGAATTATTTACTGACCTTTAGTTGTTGTGATTTTAAAAGTTCCGCTTTTATTTCAGTCAATCGTGTTTAACAAAAAAAACAAAGGAATCATTTACTGACCTTGAGTTGTTGTGATTTTAAAGTTCCGCTTTTATTTCAGCCAATCGTGTTAAACAAAAAAAAAGGAATTATTTACTGACCTTTAGTTGTTGTGATTTTAAAAGTTCCGCTTTTATTTCAGCCAATCGTGTTTAACAAAAAACAACAACGGAATTATTTACTGACCTTCAGTTGTTTTGATTTTAAAAGTTCTGCGTTTGTTTCAGCCAATCGTGTTTAACAAAAAAACAATGGAATTATTTACTGACCTTCAGTTGTTGTGATTTTAAAAGTTCCGCTTTTATTTCAGCCAATCGTGTTTAACAAAAAAAAAACAAAGGAATCATTTACTGGCCTTCAGTTGTTCTGATTTTAAAAGTTCCGCTTTTATTTCAGCCAATTTCTGTTTAACAAAAAACAACAACGGAATTATTTACTGACCTTCAGTTGTTGTGATTTTAAAAGTTCTGCTTTTGTTTCAGTCAATCATGTTTAACAAAAAAACAAAGGATTTATTTACCGACCTTCAGTTGTTGTGATTTGAAAAGTTCCGCTTTTATTTCAGCCAATTGGGTTTAACAAAAAAAAGGAATTATTTACTGACCTTTAGTTGTTGTGATTTTAAAAGTTCCGCTTTTATTTCAGCCAATCGTGTTTAACAAAAAAAAACAAAGGAATCATTTGCTGACCTTGAGTTGTTGTGATTTTAAAAGTTCCGCTTTTATTTCAGCCAATCGTGTTTAACAAAAAACAACAACGGAATTATTTACTGACCTTCAGTTGTTGTGATTTTAAAAGTTCTGCTTTTGTTTCAGTCAATCATGTTTAACAAAAAAAAACAAAGGAATTATTTACCGACCTTCAGTTGTTGTGATTTGAAAAGTTCCGCTTTTATTTCAGCCAATTGGGTTTAACAAAAAAAAGGAATTATTTACTGACCTTTAGTTGTTGTGATTTTAAAAGTTCCGCTTTTATTTCAGTCAATCGTGTTTAACAAAAAAAAAACAAAGGAATCATTTACTGACCTTGAGTTGTTGTGATTTTAAAAGTTCCGCTTTTATTTCAGCCAATCGTGTTTAACAAAAAACAACAACGGAATTATTTACTGACCTTCAGTTGTTTGATTTTAAAAGTTCTGCGTTTGTTTCAGCCAATCGTGTTTAACAAAAAAACAATGGAATTATTTACTGACCTTCAGTTGTTGTGATTTTAAAAGTTCCGCTTTTATTTCAGCCAATCGTATTTAACAAAAAAAAACAAAGGAATCATTTACTGGCCTTCAGTTGTTTTGATTTCAAAAGTTCCGCTTTTATTTCAGCCAATTTCTGTTTAACAAAAAACAACAACGGAATTATTTACTGACCTTCAGTTGTTGTGATTTTAAAAAGTTCTGGTTTTGTTTCAGTCAATCATGTTTAACAAAAAAACAAAGGATTTATTTACCGACCTTCAGTTGTTGTGATTTGAAAAGTTCCGCTTTTATTTCAGCCAATTGGGTTTAACAAAAAAAAGGAATTATTTACTGACCTTTAGTTGTTGTGATTTTAAAAGTTCCGCTTTTATTTCAGCCAATCGTGTTTAACAAAAAACAACAACGGAATTATTTACTGACCTTCAGTTGTTTTGATTTTAAAAGTTCTGCGTTTGTTTCAGCCAATCGTGTTTAACAAAAAAACAATGGAATTATTTACTGACCTTCAGTTGTTGTGATTTTAAAAGTTCCGCTTTTATTTCAGCCAATCGTGTTTAACAAAAAAAAACAAAGGAATCATTTACTGGCCTTCAGTTGTTCTGATTTTAAAAGTTCCGCTTTTATTTCAGCCAATTTCTGTTTAACAAAAAACAACAACGGAATTATTTACTGACCTTCAGTTGTTGTGATTTTAAAAGTTCTGCTTTTGTTTCAGTCAATCATGTTTAACAGAAAAACAAAGGATTTATTTACCGACCTTCAGTTGTTGTAATTTGAAAAGTTCCGCTTTTATTTCAGCCAATTGGGTTTAACAAAAAAAAGGAATTATTTACTGACCTTTAGTTGTTGTGATTTTAAAAGTTCCGCTTTTATTTCAGCCAATCGTGTTTAACAAAAAAAAACAAAGGAATCATTTACTGACCTTGAGTTGTTGTGATTTTAAAAGTTCCGCTTTTATTTCAGCCAATCGTGTTTAACAAAAAACAACAACGGAATTATTTACTGACCTTCAGTTGTTGTGATTTTAAAAGTTCTGCTTTTGTTTCAGTCAATCATGTTTAACAAAAAAAAACAAAGGAATTATTTACCGACCTTCAGTTGTTGTGATTTGAAAAGTTCCGCTTTTATTTCAGCCAATTGGGTTTAACAAAAAAAAAAGGAATTTTTTACTGACCTTTAGTTGTTGTGATTTTAAAAGTTCCGCTTTTATTTCAGTCAATCGTGTTTAACAAAAAAAAACAAAGGAATCATTTACTGACCTTGAGTTGTTGTGATTTTAAAGTTCCGCTTTTATTTCAGCCAATCGTGTTAAACAAAAAAAATAGAATTATTTACTGACCTTTAGTTGTTGTGATTTTAAAAGTTCCGCTTTTATTTCAGTCAATCGTGTTTAACAAAAAAAACAAAGGAATCATTTACTGACCTTGAGTTGTTGTGATTTTAAAGTTCCGCTTTTATTTCAGCCAATCGTGTTAAACAAAAAAAAGGAATTATTTACTGACCTTTAGTTGTTGTGATTTTAAAAGTTCCGCTTTTATTTCAGCCAATCGTGTTTAACAAAAAACAACAACGGAATTATTTACTGACCTTCAGTTGTTTTGATTTTAAAAGTTCTGCGTTTGTTTCAGCCAATCGTGTTTAACAAAAAAACAATGGAATTATTTACTGACCTTCAGTTGTTGTGATTTTAAAAGTTCCGCTTTTATTTCAGCCAATCGTGTTTAACAAAAAAAAACAAAGGAATCATTTACTGACCTTCAGTTGTTCTGATTTTAAAAGTTCCGCTTTTATTTCAGCCAATTTCTGTTTAACAAAAAACAACAACGGAATTATTTACTGACCTTCAGTTGTTGTGATTTTAAAAGTTCTGCTTTTGTTTCAGTCAATCATGTTTAACAAAAAAACAAAGGATTTATTTACCGACCTTCAGTTGTTGTGATTTGAAAAGTTCCGCTTTTATTTCAGCCAATTGGGTTTAACAAAAAAAAGGAATTATTTACTGACCTTTAGTTGTTGTGATTTTAAAAGTTCCGCTTTTATTTCAGCCAATCGTGTTTAACAAAAAAAACAAAGGAATCATTTGCTGACCTTGAGTTGTTGTGATTTTAAAAGTTCCGCTTTTATTTCAGCCAATCGTGTTTAACAAAAAACAACAACGGAATTATTTACTGACCTTCAGTTGTTGTGATTTTAAAAGTTCTGCTTTTGTTTCAGTCAATCATGTTTAACAAAAAAAAACAAAGGAATTATTTACCGACCTTCAGTTGTTGTGATTTGAAAAGTTCCGCTTTTATTTCAGCCAATTGGGTTTAACAAAAAAAAGGAATATTTACTGACCTTTAGTTGTTGTGATTTTAAAAGTTCCGCTTTTATTTCAGCCAATCGTGTTTAACAAAAAAAAACAAAGGAATCATTTACTGACCTTGAGTTGTTGTGATTTTAAAAGTTCCGCTTTTATTTCAGCCAATCGTGTTTAACAAAAAACAACAACGGAATTATTTACTGACCTTCAGTTGTTTTGATTTTAAAAGTTCTGCGTTTGTTTCAGCCAATCGTGTTTAACAAAAAAACAATGGAATTATTTACTGACCTTCAGTTGTTGTGATTTTAAAAGTTCCGCTTTTATTTCAGCCAATCGTATTTAACAAAAAAAAAACAAAGGAATCATTTACTGGCCTTCAGTTGTTCTGATTTCAAAAGTTCCGCTTTTATTTCAGCCAATTTCTGTTTAACAAAAAACAACAACGGAATTATTTACTGACCTTCAGTTGTTGTGATTTTAAAAGTTCTGGTTTTGTTTCAGTCAATCATGTTTAACAAAAAAACAAAGGATTTATTTACCGACCTTCAGTTGTTGTGATTTGAAAAGTTCCGCTTTTATTTCAGCCAATTGGGTTTAACAAAAAAAAGGAATTATTTACTGACCTTTAGTTGTTGTGATTTTAAAAGTTCCGCTTTTATTTCAGCCAATCGTGTTTAACAAAAAAAAAACAAAGGAATCATTTGCTGACCTTGAGTTGTTGTGATTTCAAAAGTTCCGCTTTTATTTCAGCCAATCGTGTTTAACAAAAAACAACAACGGAATTATTTACTGACCTTCAGTTGTTGTGATTTTAAAAGTTCTGCTTTTGTTTCAGTCAATCATGTTTAACAAAACAAAACAAAGGAATTATTTACCGACCTTCAGTTGTTGTGATTTGAAAAGTTCCGCTTTTATTTCAGCCAATTGGGTTTAACAAAAAAAAAGGAATTATTTACTGACCTTTAGTTGTTGTGATTTTAAAAGTTCCGCTTTTATTTCAGTCAATCGTGTTTAACAAAAAAAACAAAGGAATCATTTACTGACCTTGAGTTGTTGTGATTTTAAAGTTCCGCTTTTATTTCAGCCAATCGTGTTAAACAAAAAAAAAATAGAATTATTTACTGACCTTCAATTGTTGTGATTTCAACAGTTCTGCTTTTATTTCAGCCAATCGTGTTTAACAAAAAAACAACAAAAGGAATCATTTACTGACCTTCAGTTGTTGTGATTTTAAAAGTTCCGCTTTTATTTCAGCCAATCGTGTTTAACAAAAAAAAACAACGGAATTATTTACTGACCTTCAGTTGTTGTGATTTTAAAAGTTCTGCTTTTGTTTCAGCCAATCGTGTTTTAAATTGACAATACTTATGAAACATCACTTGTGTATTATATAGACCACATGCCACTCTAGGTGAACCTAGGTCAACCCAACTTTTTGGATATCTCTCTCACTATGACTCTGTTTGTGTGTCGTGTCTGTGCGTGTCTCGTCTCTATGTGTGTGTCATCTCTGTGGGTGTGTCGTCTCTGTTTTTGTGCTCCGCTGTGTGCGTGTCTCGTCTCTATGTGTGTGTCATCTCTGTGGGTGTGTCGTCTCTGTTTTTGTGCTCCGCTGTCTCTGATTGGTCCCTAAAAAATGGGTGTTGTCTAAAAAACCAGTCTGGTTGAAAACGTGGAGTTTTCGTACTGCTCACTTTTTTGCAATGTGTAGGAAGCAGTGGGGAATCCCCGCTCGTTTGGAAAGGTGCCAAGGAAAGGCATGCAAATAGCATGTAGTTTAAAAACGGGTCTAATCACGTTTCTTGAATAAAGTATCTGTACTGTATATTCAAGAGGTGAAATCAATACAGAGCTTGTTACTTACTTACAAATATTTTCATAATTTCTTGAATGAAGTTTCCGTATTGTGTATCCAAGAGTTGACTTCAAGAAAGAAATTCCTCGCTTTTTGAACGAACACCATGTAAAGAAAAAATCACACGGAATAAAACAACAGAGTCCCTCAAACCCCGTAAAGCTATTTTAAAAGGTATAACAATTATTTATTTAACAGAAATCATCGCTTTTTGAATGACCATCATCTACTTTTCAAAATGTTCGTATTTGGAACTCTGTCAGTTAACACTAAGAAGCGAATTGGGTAATCCTCTGGCAATAACAGCTTAATGCAAATGAGATATCATTTTGATATCTCTAATAGTGTATGGGATACTGGGGCGAGATCTCAGATACCTTTAAGCTACAGGCTATTAACCGGATTCCATATGTACCCACAAAAAAATTTCAATTGCCAACTCTTACTAATATGAATTGTAAAGAAAACTATTCCTTTTATTCAAATCCCAATCACCAATCAAGTTATACTCACTCTCTTTGAAAAGGTGTAATGCCCTGTAGAATAACATTGAAATTGCTATGTGTCTCCACAAAAGTATTTCCTAAGCAAATAGCATGGTCCTATACCTGCAAGCAAATAGCATGGTCCTATACCTGCAAGCAAATAGCATGGTCCTATACCTGCAAGCAAATAGCATGGTCCTATACCTGCAAGCAAATAGAATGGTCCTATACCTGCAAGCAAATAGCATGGAAATTGCTATACCTCCGAGCAAAATAGTACCTTGGTTACTACTGACTTGAAAAAAGATTAGAGAATAAAATCTTTTTGAAATAAAAGTATACTAAGGAGTACTTTCAGGGTGAATCTTCCCCAAAAAAATTTACGGGGGGAATTTTCAGCGAGGATGTAATTGTCCGGAGGGAATGTTCCAGGGGAGGGATGTTTCTCGTAGGAGAAACTTTTCAGGGATCAGCTTCCTCTGAGGGGGGATAATTTGAATGGAAGGGGCCAGATTTCCCGGAATTATTTTAAAAACAATCAGAAATTAAAAAAAAACAAGTGTTTTTAACTGAAAGCAAGGACCAACATTCAAACTTAAAAAGTGTAGAAATTATTCCGTATTAGAGGGTGTTACCTGTCTCCTCATAACCTCGCTCTTTACGCTAAAATTTGACTGATTGTCTCAATTTTGTAAGAATGACTCCTGAAACACAAGGGCCGTTTAATTATAATAAGAAGCTTTTTTGTAAGCACTAAACAACTTTAGGGTGAAGAGCGGTTTGTTGAGCAGTGGCATTGTTTTATGGAGGGGGGGGGGAGCAAGAGTAAGGAGTTTCCTCCTAATAATTAGAAAAAAACTATAATTTATAGTTTTTAGCTCATTTAATTGGAAATTGAAAGGGCTAGTGCCCTTATAGGAAATTAATTGTAAAAAAACGATTGGAAGGCAACTATGTCCCCTCTCACGCCCACCATTTCCCCAAAGACATCCAATCTAAATTTTGAGATAGTAATTTTTTTTCAACATGGATGAAAGGTCCGTAAATTATATTTTGAGGATGGCACTCCTCCAAAAGCCCTTAGGGCTATGGGTGTGTCCTTTCAATTACATGCCCTGAGGGCATATAAGGTTTTTATAGAAATTTTTGTCTTAGAAACTTAAAAAAGACCTCATTCGATTGGAAATTGAAAGTGATATTTCCCTTTTTAATAGTCACATGTGATTAGAAGGTCTGTCTCTAACCCCCCGCTCACGCCCACCATTTTCTCAAAGACATCCAACCAAAATTTTGAGATAGCCGTTCTGTTTAGCGTACTTGAAAGTTCTGGAATTTAGGTCGTTGAGGATGAAAACCCCTCACAGCTTTCAGGATAAGAGTTGTGCGTTATGCCTGGGGGCATATAAGGTGTTTATAGGAAACGTTGTCGAAAAAACTTTAGGATAGAAATTGAGAGTGCTAGTCCCTTTTTTAATAGTCAAAGTGAATGGAGCGCTAAGGACCAATCTCTCACGCCCACCATTTCCTCAAACACATCAAATAAAAATTTTGAGATAGATATTTTGTTCAACATAATTGAAAGGTCTGGAAATTGTGATTGGAGGGTTACGTGCCCTCCTAAGTTTATACCCAAGGACATAACCTTAGCCCATAGGGCTTGGGGGAGGGGGTTTGTCACAGCCTCTATTTCTGACCATTTAAGTTTTGATGTTAGTGTTGTCAGTCAAAAGCTATGACCTTGAGAAAAGAGCTTGAGAAAATTGCCTGATTATCGAAAAATGGAGGAAACATCCTCCAAAAGTCGACAGGAATGCCCCCCTCCAGCGCTTTCTCGGATATGTTGAATAAAATATGCAAAGTCGACATAGCTTTATTTCATTTTTTTAAGGTTAATTTAGACGAGGTTACGTGCGCGCACGTAACCTCGTCTAAATTAACCTTAAAAAATTAACCGGGAACCAAACACCCACGAAAATCTAAAAAACGTAGGTCTGAAAACCCAACTTGGACTTGCAAACACCAGCCCGGACATGCAAACAAAAAGAATCAATGAAATAAAATCAAAGTGAACTTTGAAAGATCAAGAGAATGTAACTGTGACAAGCTAAACCACGACAAAGCACTACTGAAATATTCCAACTCTTGCATTTCAATGAAAGAAAAACTCAATTCGTCTTAGAATTATTTAAACTAAATACTTACCCCCGCCTCTCACAGAAAATTCAGAAAGACGCAAAAGCCTTATTTATAGTCGACTCTCGTGGAACTCAAGCCCCATTTAACTCAACCCCCGTGCAACTGAACCCTCCATGTAACTGAACCCCTGTATAACCGAAACCCTGTATAACTGAACCCCCGTGCTACTGAACCCTCATGCTACTGAACCCTCGTGCAACTCGACCCAATTTAACTAAACCCTCGTGTAACTATACCCCCTTTATCTGAACCCTCGTGCAATTGTACCCTCCATGTAACTGAACCCCTGTTAACCCTCGTGCAAGTCAACCCTCCATGCAATCCCATCTCCCTCAAAACACTTTTGAACCATTTCTTGCTGATTTTTTTTTATTTCTAAACTATTTTAAATTGACAACACTCTCCAAAACATCACTTGTGTATTATATAGTACACTATCATCCCATCTCCTCCAATTCGCAAATCCCCCTCGTGCAACTGAACCCTCCATGTAACTGAACCCCTTTATAACCGAAACCCTGTACAACAGAATCCCCATGCTACTGAACCCACGTGCTACTGAACCCTCGTGCAACTCGACCCAATTTAACTAAACCACTGTGTAACTATACCCCCTTTAACTGAACCCTCGTGCAACTGAACCCTCCATGTAACTGAACCCCTGTATAACCGAAACCCTGTAAAACTGAACCCCCGTGCTACTGAACTCTCGTGCTACTGAACCCTCGTGCAACTCAACCCAATTTAACTAAACCCCCGTGTAACTGTACCCCCTTTAACTGAACCCTCGTGCAACTCAACCCTCCATGCAACCCATCTCCCTCAAAACGCTTTTCAGCCATTTCTTTTAAATTGACAATACTTTTCAAACGTTACTTGTGTATTATACAGACCACATCGGAGAGGTAAAGCTAGGTCAATTCACAATGTCATTCTATCGTTACTTTTCAATTAAGCTATTGAATACCTTTTACCAATGTCTCTTGTAGGCGTCAAATCTATTAAGTATCTGAGCATATTCTTTGTATTGCTGATGCAAGCATCCCATTTCGCATTCTTTAATTGCCCGTGAGACATTCTTAACCAACGCAATACCTTTACGCAAATACCTTTTCGCAAAACATTCGCAAATAGAGCTATTTTTACGTCACAATTTTCAACTTAAAACCATTCTAATTATAGCATCCCATTCCTCATACTTTAATTACCCTTTACGCTTTCTTAACCAACGCAATACCTTCACGCAAATACCTTTTCGCAAAAAATTCGCAAATAGAGTTATTTTTACGTCACAATTTTCAACTTAAAACCATTCTAATTATAGCATCCCATTCCTCATACTTTAATTACCCGTTACGCTTTCTTAACCATCGGAAGTTTAACCTACGTAAATTAAGTTATAGACAATACTGGTTTAGAAAAACTGGAATAAAATAATTGATACAGTTTCAATTGCACACTACCTTTGAATAGGCAATGTGACGATCTTTAGTTTTGGCTATTGAACCTTGAAAAACATGTCTGACAAGTCTTGTATCGTCTGTAGTAATAGATACCTGCCCGTGGTAAGCCAATGTACCGGTTAAACTGCACGCATGGAAGTTGCTATATGTGTAAGCAAATCCAGAAGGCCATGTGAGGGAGCTCTGAATCTTTTTGAAAAGGTGAAGAGCTTCTATAGAATAACATTGAAATTGCTATACCTCCGAGCAAATCCAGAAGGCCATGTGAGGGAGCTCTGAATCTCTTTGAAAAGGTGTAGAGCTTCTATAGAAACGTCTTCCTATAGCTTCTATAGAATAACTTGGTAATTGCTATATGTCTAAGCAAAATGGAACCTTGATTACTACTGGGGAGAACATATTCAAGGAGGAGTTTCCCGTGATAAGAGGGAGAATATTTCTTTGTGGGTAAGCCAGAATTACCAACTTTATTTGAAAATCGATTAGAAATTAAATAACGAAATTCCCTCCTCCTCAACACCTTGCTCTTTACGCTATGTGGTCAGTTTTTCTCAGGATCAACACTTCTCTTAGGCAGCACAGGGGTTATTTATTTAGAATAGGAAGCATTGTTATAGTTCTTAAAGCTTTAGATCAAAGAGTAAGGTATTGAGGAGGGAGGCAACCCCTTCATATACAGAATAATTTAAGTTGGTTTTGAGTTTTAATGTTGCTCCTTGCTTTCAGTTAAAAAAACTGGTTGTTCAATTTAATTAAAAGTTACAGGTCAAAATTTTTTCTCTCTCTTTTTTAGCTCAAAGCTGTAAAAGACATAAATTTCAAATAGTTAGCCATTTACAATTGTTTGATTTATAAGGAGACAAGGTTATTTTTTAAGGGTTCCAAAAACGTCCTCCCCCTCCAAAAAACAGTGTACACCTCTATGAGTCCAAGAGTCCATAGAATCTTCTACTTCACTGCTAAATAATGTAAAATAAATAGAAAATAGATCAACAGTGTTTTATTGTATTTTTACTGTTGACATTACCTTTGCATATGGTAATCTACTTTTAAGAAAAAATACAGAAAGTTAATCTACCTGGATTATACTTTATAATCTTGTCAAGCCAACCACTATGCAGCAGGGAAGTCAAATCGAGCATGATGTCTTAAATCCCAGTTTAAAAAAAAAACATTGGGTTCATGATACAAAAAAAACTACATATACATCCCCTTCCAAAACCAATGTCTGTATCCAGTAAAGTAAATGGGATGAACATTTTGAAATTTGAAATCGGACTCACCTTAATCTTGCCTTGCTCTTCTTTTGCTTTGTTCTTTTTCCTGTCTTCTTTTTTCTGTTTTTCTGAGTTTTTTTTCCTTTTTTTCTTAAATCCTCAAAATTCATAGCAGTCATCGGTTCACGCACTTTAGACTGTTCATCATAATAACGTTTTCTTTTGTGGTCTTTCTTGCTTGTGTAACAACTACGTAGAGATTCGTCGTAAGAACAACTAGTTAAAAATACTTCTTCACCAGAATAAAGACGAGATACATGGTTAAAACTTTTAGAGTTTAGCGAAATCATAGGGTTACGCACTTTCGAAGGTATCTCAGATACCCTAGAACGTTTGTTTTTAGACTGCTCATCATAATAACGTTTTCGTTTGTGGTATTTTTTGCTAGTATAACGAATCTGATCTGATTCGTCGTCAGAAAAAATTAAAGAAACTTCTTGGCCGGAAATAGGTTGAGATACTTGTTCAGAACTTTTAAAGGTGGACGGAATCATGGGGTGCCCTTTCAAAGGTCACATGGGGTGAATAAATACAGTTTACTGTCAAATTTACAAGCTGAATTGAATCAATATATGCTACGTGGATTATGCAAAATTGAAAAAAAAACAAGCGCATATTCAAGATATCAGAGAATACTAAAAGACTTTTTGTGTGTGTTTGCGTCTCTTTTGAAATTGGATACAATCCGATTTCAAACAGTTCGTGGTAACGAACTGTAAGTAAGGAGCAACCCAGTTAGATAGTATCCAGAACTCTAAAAAAAGAATTTTGATACCAATAGATACATCAATAGAATCAAATTTTCATGCTGATTTCAAATATGTAAGTTTCATTAAGTTTACTTTTACCAATCAAAAATTGCACGCCTGAGAATATTTGCCATATTTTCAAAAAAGGAGGAAACAACCCCTAAAAGTCATAGAACTTCAATGAAAATCACACCATCAGATTTAGCGTATCAGAAAACCCTACTAAAGAAGTTTCAAGCTTTTATCTGCAAAAATGTGGAATTTTGTATTTTTTGCCAGAAGAAAGATCACGGATGCGTATTTATTTGTTTTTTTTTTCCCAGGGGTGATCGTATCGATCCAGTAGTCCTAAAATATTGTGAGAGGGCTCATTCGAACGGAAACGAAAAGTTCTAGTGTCCTTTTTAAGTGACCAAAAGAATTGGAGGACAACTTGGCCCCCTCCCACGTTCATTTTTTCCCGAAGTCACCCAATTAAAATTTTGAGATTGCCATTTTGTTCAGCTTAGTCGAAAATTTAATTAATATGTCTTTGAGGGTGACTTAATCCCCAACAGTTCCCGGAGAAAGGGCTGCAAGTTATAAACCTTACCCATTGTTTACATATTAATTAAAAAAACTTTCCAAAAAATAAGTTTTTCAAAGAAAAGTAAAAGCCATTTTAAAGTTAAGCTAAGCAGATACAAATAACTTAAAATTCAAACTCAAAACGACCAGAAATTACTATTAAAGAATAAATGAAAACCAAAACGAACAGAAATTATATAAGCAATCATAGTGAAAACATACAACAAGCAATAATATAAATCAAAAAGTAGATCTTAAAGCGAGTAATGCTTAGATTGAACATAAAAATCAAGCTTAAGACGAAAAAAATATTTTCCTATTGAAATACAAATGAAACTTGAAACGAACAGATATAAAATAAACAATCAATGCAAACAAACATACAATAGATATTAACGTAAATTAATAAATAAATCTTAAAACGAGTGAAACTTATATTGAGTATGCAAATCGAGCTTCAAACGAACAAAAATCACTATAAACAAGAGTTTGGGTATGACCTCCTTCTCTCACTGTAAAAGTCTAAAACTTACTGCGTTATTGGCGCTTTACTGAAAACTATATGCGTCTTGAACAGTCTTGGAAAGTATAAACAACATCAAATTGAATATTTGATACATAATGATATTAATTGTTCAAAGATCCATCAGTTCAAGAATTTATTTCGCTGTAATTGTATTTTTATTTTCAATGCTGTAAGAACTGGAAAAGAAAATATTTTTAATATAATCCCTTTTCAGTCAAGCGCCAATAACGTAGTAGACTTTGGTTTTTATTTACAGTTAGGAAACGTGGCAGTATCCAATCACTTGTTTGTAGGGAAACTATATTCGTCTTTAACAACTTTAAAAAGAGCTAATAAATTAAACTGAATATTTGATGTATAATGATATTAATTACTGAAAGCTCATCAGTTCAAAATGTTACTGTCATTTTAATGTTTATTTTCAATATTAAGTACAAAAGAAAATATTTGTCATAAAATTGGTTTTCATTAAAGCGCCAATGACGTAGTGAAATATCGGAATATTTCAGCACTGAAGATTGGCTGGTTGTTCCCCGATCTAGAAGTATTTGAACTTTATCTTATTTTTGTCCGTGGTGAAAAACTGCCTGAAATTTGGCTCAACCCTCCTCCCCCATCTACAAGAACCAGAAACGTGGCTTTTTTAAGCATATTTACAAGAGAAACGTGGTTTTTTAAGCACATTTACACCAGAAACGGCTTTTTTCAGTACATTTACACCAGAAACGTGCTTTTTTAAGCGCATGCGTGGCTTTTTTAAGTATATTTACAGCAGAAACGTGGTTTTTTAAGCACATGCGTGGCTTTTTAAGCACATTTACACCAGAAATGTTGCTTTTTTAAGCACATGCGTTTCAAATCTTTTGATTATTGTGTGCTATTTATTTTGATCAAATCAGTCAAGATAAACTTCTTATATTTACTAGCCTAAATACTGTGCACATTAAGAACACGTGGAATAGGATTTTTTAGAATTAATTAATATTAGTACTTAATATGCATGCTTTAAATATATATTGATAAAAATAGGATAATAAAATCTGGAACTAGGCACAGCAATTCATCTCAAAACTCTCGCTGGAATGCCAGATAAATTAAGAGGCAAATTAAAATAGCACCTCTTATTTCAAAGACCGTTAAATCCTTTTAAACAGTATGAGTAGCTTATATGAGTGGGAACTGACGCTAGTGGCGACAAAATAAAATCATTAGGACCTTCTAGCATTCAGAATTTTTCTTCTACAATAGGGTCAATTCTCACTCTTTATAAGTTACCCAAGCTTATAGATCCTACTAAAAGATACTTTATATCAAGGGGCATATTTGGAACCCCTTAGGCACATAAACCTTACTGTATAATACCGAATCACAAACACTCTGAGCCATGCCTCAGAAGTCTAAAGTTAGTAAAAAGAAATCTAAAGTGAAGTACAAATAGTTTTATTTAGAAAGAAAACACTTTTTCTGTTTGATACACTTTTTTTTAATGAGATAAAAATGACTTGTATAGAATTCAAAAACCGCTAAAGATGTTGCTAGCAATCTACGGATTGTTTTGGTACCCCACTGACTGACCGTATCTCAAAAAGTAAGCTGTACGGAAAAAGTGGTTCAATCTCGCTTTCAAGGGCTATAATGAGAGAAAGGTTGACATGGCTAGGACATGTTTTATTGATGATAGAGTGGCAATGCCGGCTAACCACATAAGTTCAAGCAAAAGGCAGTTCGTCCACGTACGGGGTGGGAGGATGCCAAAAGATAAGATTTGGGGAAAATTGTGAATTCTAGGGGTGTAATGAGGGAGGCTTTGATTAGACTGAGATGGAGCAGGACCATGCGTAGCTCTGTTTTCCTCAGAGGCCTTGGTACCGCAGTGACTTGTTAGTAGTAGTAATAGTAAAGAAGTTGCAGAAATAATGAAGATAATAGCAGTTATTATATTAACGCTGCAATTTCTTCTGAAGCTTTTTATTATTATTTTTTTTTTACAGAAAAAAATGTGTGAAAAGCTAACACCTTACGGTTAGGAGTCAAGGCAAAAAGAAGAGAAAGAGAAATTAAGGAGAGAAATGCAATTATCAAACGGAAAGGTAGAAGAGGAATTGAAAAATATATTGATGAAAAAAGAACTAGATTTCAATAGACAATCAATGAAAATTGCTGCTTGTAATAAAATTATTTAAGGCGGGGAGCACAAAACAAGTTAAAAGGAAAAGAAACGATAAGAAATAATGCACTTGACAATTAAGCCAAGAAGGGCTCATTAAATTAGAATAATTTAAAATTATCACGTTATGAACTTATGAAATTATGTCAACTATCATAAAAAATAATGTCTTTCTAATCCTTTTGTTGTAAATCTGTTTTTGTTCACTACAACCTAGCTGAAATCTGAACCCACTTCGCATTTTGGCTTTAATGATACCACAATCCATGCAGGTTTACACTACTTAAGCAAATTTTTAGCCCATTTTCTATCTTTTCTTCTGAAAAGGAATCTACTGTCCTACTTAAACAAAATGAAATAGAGAATCTGGTGACTAAAATAGACTATTTGATAATACTTTAATCAACAATATTTTCCAGTTTTACAAAAAGAGAAAAGAAACAAATTAAAGACATAAACACAAATTTAAAAGCACTAAGTATCAACCGTGAAAGAATAATAAAACAATAGATGCAGCAAAGAGCATAGACAACTTGTAAGAGAGGGAATTGGCCCTAGTGCCAAAAAAGAAGATTACAAACACCTTCTAGCGTTTGATATCTGCATTTTTCAAGCTTTTTCATTTTACTTTTTTTTTAGATCTGATACTTAATGGGACAGTTATCATGCCAGTGTTATGCTAAATTTTTTTTTACTACATAAATAAAACTAAATGTTAGATGGCGTTAGTGTTTTTTTTTACCGACACTAGACATGTCTGAACCCAGGTTTACGGGCGAATGCATGATTATGACTCATTATTTGTATGTTGCTGCCCCCTTTAGAGGTCATTCCCCATGATTTCCCCCCAACTTTAGCAATATTTTCTTTTTGACGCGCTGCTTAGGAGAATAGATGCTACTTAGGAATATGTCTTTATAAAATTAATATGTAATGGACTCCAGTTTCATTCTTTCTTTTAAGAATGCATAATGCAAACAATAGTTCTAAATATAAGCTTGTAATGACTGTAATAAATTGGTGAACCGTCAAATAGTTTTGAGATTTTGCTAATTTGAACTTTTCTGAGGTAAGTTTGTCTTGAATTAAATAGGATTGAAACAAAAACAAGTGCTAAGAAAAATTTTGGACAACCTCAAAATATTTTGCACCACAGTCTTTGCAGTTTTTTATCAATTGAAAGCAAGTCAGGTGTTTTTTTTTCAACATAATATATTAGTAATAAGACAGATTTAAGAAAAAAAAAGAATAGTTTTAAAGATTCAAAATATGACTTGAGATTCAAGAGCACAGAAACAAAAAAAAAAAAAAAAAAACAACAGTTAAACGAAAAAGAAATGAGAAAATAACTTGACAATAAAGATAAATGAAAACAAAACTACTAATTTACAAAGACACAAAACTGTGCTGAAATTTTTTGTGATAAATCGTGCTTATTCTAGTGCTGGAATAAAACATTTAGAATAATAAAAAAAAACTAAATATGAAAAGAAAACCATATTCAGAAGTATTAGATCGACAATTAGGATTAGTCAGAGAGTTAATGATAGCAAAAAAAATTCTTTAAAAAAAATTTTGATAATCGATTTTTAATAGTGTTCAAACACACTACGAAAAAAAGTCAAAAGTAGAAGTGTGCAAGAGATAAAAGATTAAGAAGACGCAGGGAAATAAAACAAATGACGCAGAAAAAGCACCTTTCTTACTAATGTAAACTTCAAACAAAAAGCAGCTTAGAAAATTATAGCAAGGAAAATAATATCAACACAAAGTAAAAGAAAACGGAATTCTTAAGTGCAAACGGAATTCAAATCTCAAAGTAAGAACTAAAATCAAACGAGTAAAATTTTAAGGAACTCGAAAAAGATGCATCTTGCAACTGGATCAGCAGTGGAATCTTACCGGATTGGAGACAATTTGCAAGCTTCATCTAAAGAGAAAAAATATATGTGAAAAAAATGTCATTATTAACTCTTTGTGATTTTCTAAAAACTTAATAATCTTAAACATGTTGCTTTTATAAAATCTATAACTAAAAAGCTTGCTAATATATCTAGGAATGAACATACTTATATATACCTTTCTTTTTTAAATTATTTTTTTCAGTTATATTGGATATTATACTGTTTTTGTCTTTTTTTGTTATTTTGGTTGATGTTTGATTAATAAAAAGCACACTCTTTAATTTATAGATAATTTTTTGCTAAAGTACAAATAAAATTGATTTTTAGAAGATTTAAGAGGAAGGGAAGAGGAAAAGTAACAGCTATCTTACTCCTAAGCCATGAATAGCCTTGAGATATCTTTTCTTTGCTATTTCGTTGCTTATTTTAGAATAATTCAAAACAGGGTGCACGAAATACAAATCATTTCTAGTAATGCACAATTGACACTCTGGTGGACGAGGAAGTTAAATGCACGACATTGTTACACAAACATTTATTGACAAAATTATTTGAAATAGAATAATTGAAATTTTTACTTCAAACAAAAAAATGTGAGCTTTATAGCTGTCCACCCACTTCACAAGCAAGATCATCCTAAAAAAGACTATCAATGCTCAATAATCCTGGCTGAACCAAGAAAAAGTACAACAGAGACCCGAGAGGTGTTTTGACGACATTTTATTACTTATTGAACCTAAGATTAAATAAACATTCCTCAGATTAAGAATTTTATCATCAATTAAAAGTTTTCTACTGACCTCTCTCTTCATATTAATGAACTTAACTTAAAATTACAAGGTTTTTAATGTTATCTTTAAATTCATCAAATCTTTTGAATGTAAATCTCAAATCTTAAAGCAAGAAATTGATGCTAAAACACAGAGTAGGCCTATTTTCTTGGCCAAAATTTTATAATTATACTAACACATTATTTATTTAAATGTGAATTTATAAATCATAATTTTTTTCATATGTAATAATTAAAATTTATGGTAATGTTTCATTATTTTAATTTTTACGCCCATAATTTGAAGTTCTACTTAAAAATGAGAGCGTCTAACACTCCTTCGCCCCCTTTTCTCTTTCATGTCTCTAGCGGAAAGGTCTCTCCTGTTTACAAGCGAAATCATGCACGAGTTTTCAACTTGTAAAATTGGAGGAACAAAGCAACTCCATATAATAATAATTATTAAATATCAAAATTAATCAATACTTGTGTAACAGAACATATAACTCATGAATTCAACAATTCAGTAAAAGATTCAGCCCATTTACAAGCCTGACACAGACAATTGAAATAATTAACAATCTCGATATAGTTGATTGCAATATTTTGGATTAATTAAAGGGTTTACTATGTGTGCAATTTGACGACTTAGAGATGCGAATGGTAGGTTTTCAGGTTCGGTTGATAGAGGTCAAGTTAAGATCGGTGGTTGAAAAGTGAGCATTTTGAACAGTCTACATCTATTAAGTCAAACACAAGTCTCCCTAATCATTTTGCAGGATGCCCGTCCATCACAGTTAGTATATTCATTCAGTCTCTGACCACTTAACATATTAAATAAAAAAGCACATTTCATGCACTACCTTTTTACTTATGAATAAGCCTAACAAGTAATGTAATGAAGTGAAAGACCTTGAAAAAACTGTACCTGTATTTTGAAGATTGTGGTTATGCAATCATTACGTTAACAATGTTAATGCAGGGGGCTACATTAAATGAACGAATGCATTAGTGGCCAATTAAATGAACGGATAAATAATAACCAAGCCATGATGATGTCACAGTAAACAAGGAAAATATAAAGCGCTTTTGGACCATGCCTTATTTATTGATTTTTACTTTTTTTGGCATTAATTTGCCGTAATTGTCCATGAGAATGGGGAGAAAGAGAAATGATAAGAACGTAAAAACTGATGGTGGGAATGAGAGTGGTGATCAATCAAAGGAAAGTCTAACGTCAATCCCAAAAACTCTAACTGTTCGTGAAAACTCTACAGATAACTGTTCATGAATCAAACAGTTCGTGGTTGCGAACTGTAAGTAAGCAGCGACCCGGCTCAATAGTAACCGAAACTCTAAAAACCAAAATTCTGATACCAATAGATAAATCAATAGAATCCGATTTGTATGCTAATTTCAAATATATAACTTTCATTAAGTTTACTCTTACTTATCAATAGTTACACGCCTGAGAAAATTTGCCTTATTTCCGAAAAAAGGGGAAAAAAACCCCTAAAAATCATAGAACTTCACACCATCAGATTCAGCGTATCAGAGAACCCTCCTACAGAGGTTTCAAGCTCCTATCTGCAAAAACGTGGAATTTTGTATTTTTTGTCAGAAGAAAGATCACGGATGTTTTGTTTTTTTTGGTTTTTTTTTTTTCAGGGGTGATCGTATCGATCCAGTAGTCCTAGAATATCGTGAGAGAGCTCATTCAAACTAAAATTTAAAGTTCTAGCACCCTTTTTAAGTGACCAAAATATTAGAGGGTAACTTGGCCCCCTCCCACGCTCATCTTTTCCCGAAGTCACCCAATCAAAACGGGGCAGGATCTTTTGATTGGGGATTTTTCCTTTGGGTAAGGGGTATTTCTATAAAAGGGGCGCCAGGTTTCCCAGCATTATTTAAAAACGATCAGAAATTAAATAAAAAACAAGTTTTTTCAACTGAAAGTAAGGAGTAACGTTAAAACTTTAAACGAACAGAAATTATTATGTATATGAGGGGGTTCGCCCCCTAGTCACCCTTTACGCTATTGTTTTTTTAGTACTATCAAAAGAGCTATTTATTCTAATTAACCAGCCTTTGTGATTAAGGGGTTTGTGATTTGAACAAAATTCGAACTTTAGCGTAAAGAGTGAGGTATTGAATGGGGGGCAAACTCCCTAATATACGTAATAAAAACATACGACTAAAGAAGTTCGTTACGTAATTTAATTCGTAAGTTACGTCAGAACAAAATTTGAAGAAAGGTATTTGGCCAAAAAAAGTAAAATTAATATGCAAATTTCCTTTTAATTATTAATATACGGTGACCCAAAATCAAAGCTGCATTAATTTAAAAAACGTTCAGAAATTAAACAAAAAAAGTATTTTTTAACTGAAAGTAATGAACGACATTAAAACTTAAAACGAACAGAAATTATCCCGTATATGAAAGGGGTTGTCCCTCCTCAACACTTCGCTCTTTACGCTAAACTTTGATTCTGTCACACATTTTTATTTTTTCAAACAATGAAAAACTGCAGCGTAAAGAACGAGGCGTTGAGGAGGGGACGTCCCCTTTCATTAGAGAATAATTTCTGTTTGTTTTCAGTTTTAATGTCGCTCCTTACTTTAACTTAAAAAACCTTTTTTTTTTAATGTAATTAGGAGAAAGATGCACGCGTGTGGAACGCGACGCAAGTGAAACAAGTAATCGAGTAGATGGTCTGAAGTGTAAGACAGAAAATCAGGATAAACTCGTGAATGATTTATTTGCCCAAGCTACATCATTAAAAAATCAGTCTCTCGTGTTGCAGCATTCAGAAGGAAAACAGGATGCATTGTTCTGGAATGTGAGGACTGATCCATCGTTGGATGCAAAAAATACCGTTAAAAATGTGCGGATTTAGGGTTGGGACATGGAATTGAAGGATATTTCACCCATTTCAGATATACAAAAAGCGAGTAACATTATCAAAATCAGTTACAGATTATAAGGATTGATATGGCATAATGAGAAATACAAAGAAATTAGAAAGGAATTGGTGTTGAAAAGAAAATATTTGATGGAGAGAGGTGTTGAATGCCGGATACCACCTGTGGTACCGTCAGTTCTTTCTGTTAAATCTGCAGATAACGTTGAAAAGATCGAATGGTTCAAAGCGTTCAAAATGTAAATAGTGGTTTTGAGTTTGTTATTTATAGTCTTTGGATTTTTTGGAGGTTATAGGAGAAGCTATTAAGAATGAGTTATTAAATTTTGGTTTGTTTATAAATGAAGTTGTGAGAAAAAAAAAAGAAACCATGTTAAGCCCACTGAGTTTTTTATTCGGGAATTGATAAGCGTATACATATCCATCGGTTAGTTTATTTGTTGTGTTTTTAATTTATATATTTATTTTATTATGACCTTCGACCTTCTCTTGCCCATTAATGGTTTTGGATAATGGTTAATTTAAACAGTAGGTTGAGGCAACTTGAAAGGAGCCCACTGGATGTGCATGGATTGATAGATGGTGTTCTGCACCAGGAATATGATGTAAGTGAGAATGTTGGATGTGTGGATTCCCGGTAAGCTTTTTTGTGTGAGATGAGTCATTGGAAGAATATGAGAGAAATGAAAGTTTATAACATGAACTGTCAAGGAATAAACACATATCTGTGCGTATAACTGAACCCCCGTATAACCGAGCCCCCGTGCAGCTGAACCCCCGTGCAACTGAACCCTCATGCAACTGAACCTTCGTGCAACTCAACCCCCGTGCAACTCAACCCCACTTAACTAAACCCCCGTGTAGCTGAACCTCCACGTAACTGAACCCCCCTGTAACTGAACCCACGTGCAACTGAACCCCCGTGCAACTGAACCCTCGTGCAACTCAACCACCGTACTGGCATTGGGTAAAACACAATAGGGTTATGAACCATAGTTATTTAAATATGGTATAGTTATTTAAGCTATAAACTGTTTAAAATAAAATTTGGGCCGTCTCAAAATTTAGATCGGATGTATTTGGGGGAAAAATAGGTTAGGGTGGAAGCCCTCCGATTACTTTTAACTCTGAAAAAGTGCACTGGAAATTTTGATTTCCAATCAAATGAACCCCCCCCCCAAAGTTTATGCAAAATTTTTCCGACAGAAACCTTATGTGTTAGCAATGAGCAACTAGCTTAACTTACAGCCCTTGCCCCACATGCTGCTGGTGGGGTTGTTAACCCCAAAGGCATAGTTATTCGATCTTCAGATTATTTTGAACAAAATGTTTATTTTTATTTTGATCGGATGTATTTGGGGGGGGGGGGGTGTCGGTTAGAGGAAAAGGCTGATTGTCCTGTGATTACATTTGATTCTTCGAAATTGAACTTTCAATTTCCAATCGAATGAGCCTTCTTCAAAGTTTTTACGATCATCCCTTCTGTAAAAACCTTAAATTTTAACAATTGGTAAATCGCAATAATATACAGATTGCTGATACAGGTGTATCAGCAATTTTTTTTTGGAACAGCTTAGCGTATCAAGATGAAACTTCTGGGGCATCTACCTGTTACTACTGCTATTAATACTACTACTACTAATTCAACACTCTTATTACATCTACTGCTCCTACTACGACCTCATCTACTATTAAACTAGTACTATTAAGGCTACGCATATCAAGTTGAAAATTTGACAGAATGAGGCATTTGAGGTGGAACTTGAACTAAATCAAAAGACACTATGTGCATGCGGATTTTCAAAATGGCATATCTCAAAAAGGGATTTGTGTATTAAGTTCGAACTTTCAGAGAGTGCTTAAAGGGAAAGTCAATTCACCAAAAGAAATATGTGCACGCTCAAGCCTGGATTTACCACTAGGTCCCTAGGCCCAGACCTAGAAGCGCATAATGCTAGCTGGAGCAATAAATTATCACTGAGTAATTTTTTCCTGACAAACACTTGACTGATGTGATTTATCGTCGCCAGGTGCACCCTTCCGCCACGCTGCCAATTCACAGAGAAGTGACTTTAAATCAGCACAGGAATTCCATGGTCAGTTATAAAATATCAGATGTCTCCCAAGAATTGTAGCTGAGAGTTCGGTATTACCCCTCTCTTTCATCACTTTTCGCTCATCAGTTGTGCTGTTAACACACAGTTACATGGTTACACACAGTTACAGTTACATGGGGGTTCAGTTACACGGGGGCTTAGTTAAATGGGGTTGAGTTGCACGGGGGTTGAGCTGCACGAGTGTTTAGTTAAATGGGGTTGAGTTGCATGACGGTTCAGTTGCATGAGGGTTCAGTTGCAGGGGGGTTAAGTCACGTGGGGATTCAGCTACACGGGGGTTTAGTTAAATGGGGTTGAGTTGCATGAGGGTTCAGAAGCACGAAGGTTCAGTAGCACGAGGGTTCAATTGCATGAGGGTTCAGTAGCACAAGGGTTCAGTTACAGGGGGGTTCAGTTACGTGGGGGTTCAGCTACATGAGGGTTTAGTTAAATGGGGTTGAGTTGCATGAGGGTTCAGTTGCACGGGGGTTCTGTTATACGGGGGTTCAGTTGCACGGGGGTTCAATTACAAGGGTTCAGTCGCTTGGGGTTCAGTTACACGGGGGTTCAGTTATAATGGAACCAATCACATCATATGAATTCATTGATGAGCTATGTTTTAAAACTGAGCTGCATTTCCCAGTGCTAGAGGAATCTTAGCTGAGGGATCATAATTCTGCTTTATTAGAAATAGAAGGTTATTTTCTGTATCTGTAAAATATGGTACCACACCAACGTGGTGGTTTAGCTGTATATGTAAAAAGTGGATTTTGCATACAGATTAGGTCGGATTTAGCGGTTAATTCTGAAATGAAATTTGAGTCTATGGTTCTTGATGTAAGTTCTGCAAATAATAAGTTTATGGTTGTAGTAATTTATAGACAACCTTCAGGTAATGTTGAGCAGTTTATCCAACTAATAGAAGAATCATTGAAAAGTTATCAAGTTCAAGAATGCCCTCTTTTATTTGTGGAGATTTTAATATTGATTTAAATATGGATGATGGAAATAGTAAGGTAAGACATTTTGTTAACACAATGTTAAATTTTGGTGTTTATCCAGCAATTAATATATGCACACAAGCGACAGAAACTTCAGAGTCTATAATTGATAGTATTTTTGTAAATATTGATTATTTGTGCCCTATATTAGTTTTTAATGGCGTATCTGACCATTTTTGGGTTGCAATATCTGTGACTGGAATATTTGGTCCGAAGCCCAAGAATAAAAGTTGTCAAACGTGCCTTTTGTAGATGCAAATGTGCTTTTGAAGTTTAAGCGGAAGCTAGACTTCAAGTTTCTTCAGGATAGTAGAGATATTGATACCAAATTTGGTAAATGATATGAAAAAGTAAAATTACTATTTCAAGAGTGTTAGGAGCTTAAAGAGACAAAGCAAAAGTATAAGTTGCCAATCAAACCTTCAATTACAAAAGTACTACTAGCCTCAATGGAGAAAAGGCACGTGATGTATAAAAGGTGCGCGACTCAAGCTTCAGTATCTGATAAAGAACATTATAAATAATTTAACAGAAAGTCAATAAGTCTTTAAAGAAAAGCAAAAATGGATTTCTCTGCAAAGAAATTTAAAGATTATGAAGGAAGCCCAGCTAAAACTTGGCAACTGATTAAGCCAGTAATACGCCCAAAGAGAGAACCCATTATTCCTAGTAATCCACCGTCGGAGTCGAATAGTGGTGTGGCTAATAACTTGTGTACCCACTTTTCAGAAGTAGGGCTAAAAACATCTGTGGAGTGCATAAATGGAGATGGTACACACCAGAATCTTCTTCCTTAAGCAAGTGATACAACCATTAATCTTAAACCAATGAGATCGCGGGAACTTGAGGATACTTTGAACAGTGTGAAAAAATCGGCAGCTGGAACGGACCTTTCAAATAGTAAAAAAAAAAAATTAAAAAATAACCCAATTATATCTAGTCATCTGTTGTACCTTTTTAATCAATGTTTTGAATTTGAAGTGTACCCTAATGGCTTGAAAAGTGCGTTGATTATTCCTCTATATAAAAGAGGTGATAAGGAAGATAAATTATGAATATGATTTTTGAAAAAGAGGAAGTACCTAACGATTTTAGGAAAACCTTAATTAAGCCACTTTATACGAAAAGGTGATAAAAGTGAGTATGGTAATTATCGAGGGATTAGTCTGGTCTCTGTAGGTAGTAAATTACTTAGTAATATGATACTTTTTAGACTGAGAGATGCCGTAGCCAAAGTTTTAAGAGAAGAACAGTACGGTTTTAGAAAAGGTAGAGGATGTGTCGACCAAATTTTTACACTTAGGCTAATAATTGAGAAGTTCCAGAGTTTTCAAACACCTTTGGTCCTTAGTTTCATAGATTATGAGCAAGCGTTCGATTCTGTTGATAGAAGAGCTTTGGTAAAGGTTTTTATGCTTGTATGGTATACCAGACAAATACATTAAAGTGATCAGTGCTATGTACGAAAATAACACTGCTGCGGTTAAGGTAGGAAATGAGGTTAGCAGCTGGTATTGAATTAAATCGGGAGTTAAGCAGGGTTGTGTTCTATCCCCTTTTATATGGATTATTTTGATGGACTTTGTCTTAAGGAGCCCAGGAAAGGCAATGGGAGACCACAGAATCAAATGGGGAGGAGAAAATCTCCTGGACTTAGATTATGCTGATGATTTAAGCATCCTAAATGAAAGCGTGAGCAAAATGAATGAAGTTATAGAGGTTTTGTAAGTTCAGGGTGCTAGAATAGGTTTGAAAATTATTGTTAAGAAGACTAAGTCACTAAGGCTAGGAATAAGTGAAGATGAAAAAGTGAAGTTTGGTAATGAAAAGATTGATCAGGTGGAGCTTCACTTACCTTGGTAGTATTATTAGTAAAGATGTCAAAAGTAGAATAGTCAAGGCTCAGGGTGTTTTTTTACAGTTCAAAAAAGTTTGGAAGAATAGGAAGATAAGTCTACAAACCAAGATTAGAATATTAGAAGCAACAGTGATGACAGTGGTCAAATATGGCTCTGAAGCATGGGCATTCCGAAATGCGGATGAAGATTTGCTAGATATTTTCCAGAGAAATTGCTTAAGGATTGTTCTGGGTACCCGGCTGATTGACCGTATTTCAAACAGTAAGCTATACGAAAAATGTGGTTCAATACCGCTCTCTAGGGATATAATGAAAGAAAAGTTGAGGTGGCTAGGGCACGTTGTGCGGATGAAGGATAACATCTTACCGAAGGTCGTTCTTTTCGACCAACCGTCTAGGGCTAAACGGAAAGCAGGTCGTCCTCGTCTGGGGTGGGAGGACGTCATAAAGAAAGATTTAAAGGAAATGGGAACTTCACGAGCGGGTATAAAAAGGGAGGCTATGAATAGATTAGGACGGAGGAGGAGCGTGCGTAGCTGTGTTGGCCTCAGGCGGCTTGGTGCTCCGGTGAGTTGTTAGTAGTAGTAGTAGTAGTATAAGGAAAATATGAACAACTACCATTCGATATCTGTGCTTCCAGTGATTTCTCGTATTTTTGAGAAATTGATTTATAGACGATTGATGGATTATTTTGAAAAAAGAGGTATTTTTCAATCTAGTCAATTTGGTCTTAGAAAAAATATATCTAGAGAGCATGCTTTATTATCTTAACGAAATTTTTAAATCATAAAAAGAAAAGTATTGTACAGTATCTTGGTGTCATGGTAGATGAATGCCTAAGTTTTAAAGATCATATTGCATTTACAAGTACTAAATTAGCCAAAGAAGTTGGAATTCTGCAAAAGCTGAAGAATTTTTCCCCAAAAAGGTTATTAGAATGTTAGGCTATATTTTTCTCTTAGTGATCCATTTTGTTGTACTGTGTTATAGTCTGGTCGTCGACACTCACTAGCTATTTATATCCACCCCGTGGGTTACAAAATAAAACTATAAGAGTTTTGACCAATGATTTGTCCCAGAATTCGGTAAGATCTAGCTATCATCAATTAAAAATTGTACCATTTTTTGGGGTGTGGATAAATTTTAAGTAAATTTGTTTATGTGTAAATTTGTTCTAGTTTTTTGTTAGTATTATATGGAGATTTCAATGTTGTGTTTTTTTGTTTTTTGTGTGATCCATTTGTTAATAATAATAATAATCAAGAAAAAAAGGACATCCTTTCCACGGCAGCTCCAAAATTACAAATATTCAACATAACTGAATTTTATTTGTCCAAAATTCATTTCCTCCCATTTTACTTACTTTCTACTTAAAAACTTCACCCAAATGAAAAACTTAATCACCATTTATTGCCCTGCTAGCAATCAGTAGCAGTAGCCTGTTAATAGTAGAAAACAAAATCATTTTAATATTGACATTTTTTCAAAGAAACTCAAAAGTTTTGGTTTAGACATAAGGCCAATCTATGTGGGTTATACCACAACTAAGCCAGAAATCAACTCAAGTCGACAGCTCATAAGCTGGCCAAGAATGGTATGTTTGTGCAGGCCGTAATACGTGCATTAAAGCCCTCCAAATACAGCGCCATGACTTATCCTCGTTGAATAGGACACACAGTCTGTTTTTTTTTTGGAACATTTTAATATATTCATACATTTATCAGACTTTGTAAATATATATTTATTGTGTTTTTCTTTTTCCTTGGGAATACTTCAAAGCCTTTTTTTTGTTCGAGTTTCAATTTCTTTGAAGGTTATATATGCGCACCATCTCCTTAAAAGGATTAAGACCCTGAAGGCTCCTAGCATTGAACACGGCAGATACATGGCTAAAATACTGCTTCAACATCGCAACACTGTTATTTCCCACTGCATGGTAGTTAAACTTTAAGCAATGAATAAAGACTTCGAGAAAAAAAAAAACTGAAATTGGGACAAAACCAATTACGGAACTCTTAAATATATATACAAACCTTCTTTCGTTATTACAACACTTCATACTTTCCTTCTCATGCCTTCTCAAGCTACTCTTTTGAGCGAAACTTACTTGACAAATTCTACACTTATAAGGTTTATCCCCAGTATGAGTACGCTCGTGACCTAAAAGCACAGAAGAAACTATTAAAATAGACACAAAATACAAATATTAAAAGTAACATCAGCTTGTTTCTTTTAGTTAATTAGGAGACTGCTTACTGGCCTGGAACTAAACCATCCATTCAAAGACAGCAACAAAAATCAACAAGAAGATTAACTTAAATCAGCCCTCTTTTTTACGTCTACTTCGTAAACAGATTTGAGCGTTTTGGACAACAGATTTGGACAAGGTCCCCCTTTGTCCATGCCTCCTCGTGAGGTACCCTACATATCTGTAGGGCGTTCTTCTATCGTTACCTGGGAACACGCTGAATGGCGTGGGGGAGGTCGTTCTTTACTAGATCACAGCAATCGCTGCAACTATGGTTCAAGTTTAAAATTGGATTGCTTATATATTCTCACGGTCTAACACGCCCATTCTGGTGAGCGAAAATATATTCCAAGTAGAGTAAAAAAAAAACACAAAAAAGGAAAGAAAAAAAACGGAATATAACTGCATAGTTTATTTGGTAAAGATCTAGAGTAGGGGCTATTGAGAAGGAAATCCCCCCCATAGCCCCAAACAAGCAAATATATATTCCAAAAACTATAAATTTTCCATGCATTCTGCCAAAGAGTCTCTCTTGTTTCAACTCATGTATCTGCAAATTAATCAACTGTTATGAAGCAAGAGCCAGAAAAAGAAGCGGCAGGTGGCAGAATGTATAGGAATTAGCCTGTAGTCTATAATTCAGGCTATATACCTGAACATACCTATGGATCAAATCATTCTTTCAGGCATTTAAAGAACAACTTTTTCATATGCCCACAAAGTTTCAGCTTAATTCCCTTAGCCTCTGCTGAGATATCGCAGATACACTTTTTTGACAACCTTGAGTGCATATAGTGCATTCTGATCTAGTTCAATTTCCAACTCAGGAAGTCCAACCAATATTAACTTAATAGCCTCAACAATTCCTGAACTAACGTAGATAGTAATTTGTCTCTTTTGTATATATTAATTAAGGCAACTACATATTATAGCAATAAAGTTTAGTGGATGTAGGGGAGAACGCAGAGAATTCACCCATGCCATTGAAGCGGCTGAAGGTCTCTTTTCAACGACATTTTAATAATACCGAGATTGAGGTTGCACTAATTTGAGCCAATTAGATTGTTTCATAGAATTTTTGAGTCAATTAGAAAGTTCTATGAAAAATCTCATTGCCTCAAATACCACTAGTGCTACTAACAACTCACCGTAGCACCAAGCTGTCTGAGGCAAACACAGCTACGCACTCTGCTCCTCTGTCACAAAATCCCCCAATCATCCCATTTCCATTATCTATAGCGCAATCTAAATCACGGTATTAGTAAGATCTCATTGTGAAAAGGCCTTAAAAGCCCTTCATTCACGAAGACATTGATTATATTGATAAACTCTGAGTACCTCTTGATAATTCAAGTAGCTTAAAATTAACTAAGAAAATATTAGTTTAAAAGTGAGTAAAAATACGCAATCGCGTCAATTTAGAGCACTTCAATATACAAATACTAAAAGTACACAATTTGTGTTAATTTAGACAATGCTTTCATTTTGTATATTTAATCTAGTGTGTAGTTTTTTTTCTGTTTTCTCGCAGCTCTGACAAATATTTACTACCAATCACTTTTAGCAACCTGGTGGCCAACACTTGGTAAAAAAAAGGTGTTTGTTGCAATTCTCATGGCAATGTGACAGGGCTGCCCAGGATTAGTTGAGAGTTAAGTGGGGAACACATTTAATGCTTTTATCTGCCCTTCCTATGCCCTCTCCATCCTTGCCTCTTTGTGTTTTCACCTAAAATTGGTGGTTCAAAGCCACTGAGTTTTCAAGTTCATAATTCCTAGCCGTTCTTGAATTCCTTGTTCTTGAACTGACATGTATTATTAATCTTAGTGATGCAAGCTAATTTTATTATCTTTACTTACCTTTCATTCCTACAAGGGCTATTTCCTTTCGAGGGTTATGAAGAACGTGACTGAATTATTTAGCCTGCCCCTCTTAACCTTTTCTTCCATTTATATCTTAAATAATTCAGCACTGAGCCTTCAGATTAACTGCAAAATTGTGAAATACAAGAAGATTTGTTGCATTCCACTGGTTTTAATCAGAGTAAATATGTTAACAGATTGAGGCAGTACCTATAAAACGATTCGATATCCGATGCACAAGCTTACGAAGTCTAAATTTTACGAAACGCGATGCAGGTCTCAAAAAGAAAAGAAGAGATGTCACCAAATAAATACAGCGTTTAGAAATAGGAATTTTGTAAAAATTAAATTAGTCCGAATAGAAAAGGGCCCTTAGACTAGAAATAGTAACAATATACTCTGGTAAGGTAATTTGTTGAAAAACACAATTTTACTTCAAAGCTACTTTATCAATACAAATCTTCTTGGCACATATTTTATGAATCTTGTAATTGTGTGTTGGTCATTATCTTTGTATTCTCCCCCATTTAATATCCTTGATTCTATTTCTAATTGCTTATGATTGTCAGTGAACGAGGAATCAAGCTATTATTGCAGAATGTACAAAGAACAAATTCGCGAAATTTCATTTAGATAACAAAAAAAAGGAGAATTGTTACCAAATAAATACAGCGTTCAAAAGTGTGAAGTTATAGATATATTAAAAATAGCTTAAATAGAGTAGAAACATTTTTTTTTTTTATCAGAGTAAGAATGGCAAAAGATGAGCATATATAAATCCATACACAAATTTAAATAGACCCCGGCGCCGCGCCGACAAGGGAAGACCGGTGGCGGCGGGGCCAAAAACAGCGCGCCGTGCCGCCGGTAAGATGGCGGCGCGCCACCGGCACGATCAATATTGACCGCAAACATTAATGTTTTCATCAGTTTTCTCAAATCTCAGCGGGAATTTACAACAGATTCAAGCCTATTCATGAATTCAAAAATTCATAAGTCGCTGGCTGGAAACTGGACTTCTTCGTTATTCATCAATAGAAGTAGAAATCTGATAGAAACGAAATGGCTGTGGCGTTTCAGAACTCTTGCATAATACGAGTAGTTAACATAATAATACGAGTAGTTAACATAATACGAGTAGTTAACATAAATAATTATCAAAATTAGTAGTTTTTTTTATCGAGCAATACTGCATACAAAACTTCCAATACCGTATCACAAAATTCGTCAGTTATCTGGGTAAAAACTTAGAATGTAACTTTGAACTTAGAAGCTGAATTTTTTCATAATGCCCTTTGCCTATATCTGTTTTGTCACCTTTAAAACAGTTGAAATGGGCGACTTTGATATTGATTTTTTTTTTTTTTGCTCTTTTGGATTTCTAAAAAGGCTTTTTGTATTAAAAACTGGTTTTGGCTTTTTTATTGCTTTTGTCTGCTCTGTTGGATATTATTCATTTGTTCTTTTGGTGATTGTTGGATATGTTGGATATTATTCATTTGTTCTTTTGGTGATTCATTCCTAATATCACTCAAATTATAAACTGCATCTAAAAGCAGTAAATTTATCAAATTGAAAAATACATGATGAACACTTCACATGATAACACTTCAATTACAATGAAACAAAAACACTTAATGGTTTATTCGGCATGAAGAAAAATGAAGTGCCAGCTATTTTCTTAGGTAAAAAAAGAAAAGCTCATCCGTTTTAAATGTAATTAAATGAAATAATATGCAGACTGAAGTAGCTCCAGGAAAATGTTGAGATTTTCATTGAGTTATTGGGTTTAAGCTTTGATTTCCTAAGGCTCACAAAAATTACCAAATTTAAGAAAGTCACAACATTAAGTCACCTGTGGTCAAAATAATTAGACTCCTCTTTGATCCCCATCCAGGCTCAAAGCTTCTGCTATGGTCATTTTCATGGAAATCTCCAAAGATTTTCTTTTTAAAAAAGCTTTCAAGCGTAGTTAGAGGTATTTAGCTTTTTTTGCTTTTCTTCAAAGTTTCGAAAAAATTGTTATCATGTTTCAAATGTTACATTTGCTATATTTGTGCATATTTTTGGTAATCATTTGTGGAGTGAACGAATTTTTTAAACCACTGTAGATACGTAAGAACATTGCAACATCTAGTACCCTGAGGTCACAAGACTGTCAAAGACTCCTCCTTAAACCTCCCAAATTGAAAGCTTTTATTATGACCTGGCCTTTTAATGTGACTTGAATGTCGAAATTATTCAGATATAACTCAAATTGTTGGAAAACTGAGTCATAGATTCGCCGTGGCATTCAATAAGAACTAAAGAATATAATAAAAGGGAGCACATACAAAAGCCAAATTAGGCCAGTAGCCTATGAAAAATCGCAAAATACCCAAGACAATAAACAAGTCTTAATGGGGGGCCCTGGGTCTATCAATATATTTCAGTGGTTTTCCAGGGAATTTGATATCATTTTCTTATATCTCCACTTTAAATGAAAAAAATAATTATCTTTTTGGCATCCCTGCTTTCAATAAAAAAAATGAGGTATTATAATTTAAAAATGACCCCCCTATCCCCCCCCCCTATAGGCAATACTTTACAATTTATTTATGAATCATATTTTTGGGGTAACTTCCGGTTCAACCTTTAATTCCCCAACCTTGTACATAGTCTCAATAGAAGGTAAATTTGTCTCAATAGAAGGTTTTTTACATTGTGTCATTTGTCTAATAGAAGAATAGTACATTTGTCTCAATAGAAGGTTTTTTTTCTTCTTTTTTTTTAAATGTTTCGGAAAGAAGATTGTACTTTCTATCAGGATTTCAACAATTGAGTATTAAACATTAAGAAAATCTTATCTAAAACAGGGGGAGAAAAATCTGCAAACTTACAATTCAGCTGTAGAAACAATCTGTCGGCTGTCAATTTCAAAATTCAACTGAAGGCTGAAGCAGTATAGTAGTGAATACGTTCTATAATTCTGTTCAACTTGAAAATAAATTCTTGACTACGAATGATGCAAGAAATACCGATTGGGAAACTGGATTCGAAATGATTTAAACTCAATTCATAAAGACGATCCTTTTTTTGTCAACATATGAAGAACTGTGTATATTGCAATATTTGCAATTACGTATTGCATGTGTCTGTTTTTTATGCAAAGTAACAAAAGAGACTAAAATTAATGAACAAAGGCGTAGTGAAGAATTATGGTACGCAAAGCAATATTTGGCAGGGAAAGTTACTGGTGATAAATCGCTAGGGGTGGCACCGTGATTGCGTGATTTTCGGGGATTAATGAAAAAAAAATAAAAAATTTCGGGGTGACGCATAGATTTTCAGGGAAATACCCGAAAATTCAGGGATAGTGCAAGCCCTGCTTGATTTCTAATCAGGAAAATCGAAAAACTAAACCACACGAGAAGGAAAAACTCCGACTTTGCGGTTGACGCAATAAAGAATTGCCGCAAAATTAATGTAGTCGACCGAACACCGCCGCCTGCGGCACGCCGGCGGCGTTACGACACTTCAGAGGCGTTCGACTGGGTCTCTAGTCAGCGGCGTTCGACCGGGTCTCTAGTCAGCGGCGTTTGGTCGATCCGCCGGCGCGAAGCCGGGTCTATATTCAGATATAAAGCGAACAGTAATTACTTATCAATAAAGTAAAAGTAGCCGAAATCAAAGAGAAAAACTATATATATATATATATATATATATATATATATATATATATATATATATATATATATATATATATATATATATATATATATATATATATTTATATTTATATATTACGAGATATAGTTAGGTACAGTGTCTGTAAAAATCAAGGAAATTTGATCGATTTGTATCAATTTTGCCTATTATCACTAATAGGTGGAAATATTTTTAATTCATAAGCGTTATTTAAATGTATAATTTTTTTTTAATATTCATTCCCAAAGTTTTGGCATCTGGCTTTATTTTCAAAATGATTCAATTAGTCGGAAAGCAATTTAAAATGAATTTAAAAACA
Source organism: Artemia sinica (assembly GCA_027921565.1). Taxonomy (NCBI): domain Eukaryota; kingdom Metazoa; phylum Arthropoda; class Branchiopoda; order Anostraca; family Artemiidae; genus Artemia; species Artemia sinica. The sequence goes on from JAPEVW010000171.1 coordinate 339,445, forward strand.
TCTATCATTTTGATCGTTTTTTTAAAATAAATAATAACTCTTTATTTCCATAATAGCTTATAGCTAGCAGCGAACGTCAAACAACAAGACAATGTAACACATGAGAATAAATATATATAAAAATAAATAAACTTTTTCACAACTTTTTATAGATTTCCTTTTCAACTAGTTCCTCATTATAGTGGTTCACGAAGCATGGAACAAACGATGATAGGAACCTTTTTGATGCCTTTCGGGGTGGGGGACAAAGGAGTTGGCATGACGAAGTGAGGGCTCCTCTACGTGTTTTTGGCCGACTGATCTGTGATTCCTGGAAATCCGGTAATATTTTGCGATGGACATCAGAGCTAAGGCATTTTTTTCCGAAACGCATCGTGAGATCGTGGCGCCTTTCAGATAGTTTCTGAAGCCTCAGTTTCTGCAGGCTGTCCTTATAGGATGTATAATTTGCCCCAAGCATTATTTGGCACGCCCGCTTCTGAATATTTTCAAGCATTTCGGTTTGGATAGCCGTTAGACCTGGGTGCTAAACGAGACAAGCATACACGGTTTGCGATCGGACATACATACAGTATAGACTGCGCATTATGGATATTTGGATATTGAACCGCATTAGGCAAGCAAAGGATTTTAGGCATAGAGAAGCCTTTTGGAGGATAGACTGTATATGTGGATCCCATTTCAGGTTGCTTTTGAAATTACTCCTAGGATTTTTATTTCCTCTTTAGTTGTAAGTCCAGTGTCTTCTTGGGACGGAATTACAGATTTTAAAAAGCTAACACGTAGAATATGGCTCTTGGTTTCACTAACTGTAAGCATTACATCTTCAAGATTATGCTTTAGCTGGGAAAATATTGATGAGGTGGTGATTTTCTCTGCTAGGCTCGCTAAGGTGCGGAATGATATGCTTGACAGGTCGTCAGCAAAGTTGTAGCGACTTTGTATATGTGCTAGGACAGGGTTAGAAACAATCAAAAAGATCAGTGGTCCTAATTTTGTCCCTTGAGGTGCTCCGCACCATATTTCTTGGAATTCGGATGCTTCATCCTGCGTGAGTGAAACACATTGGTTTCGATTGTGCAGGAAGCTTGCAACCATTCTCACAAGAAACTGTCGAGCACCCATTTCTTTAGCTCGGTTAATAGCTATCAGGTGTTGGATGCTGTCAAACGCCTTTACTATATCGCTGAGAAGGATTTCTGCATATGTCTCTTCCTTCTCGAGATGTTTCATCAGATCGTCAAGAAGACATACGAGATAGTGGGTAGTATTATGTCCAGGCCTGAACCAAATTGCCGAGGGTCTAAATTAGCTTCAATATCTCCATATAAATATTCACAGATAAAGCCTTCAAACACTTTGGAAAGGCACGGGATTTTTTAAATCGGGCACAAAATCGTTAGGTGAGAGGGTTTTTTTTTTATTTTAGGAATGGGAGTTATATAGGCTGTCTTGAAGCAATCCGGGAATGTACCATCTATTAGACATTGATTGAAACAGGCAGCCAAAATAGGACTAAGCTACTCAGAGCAATGAGCTATCAACTCAATAGGAATTTCTAGAGGGTAATTACTCTTCCTGAGGTCTAGGCGTTTGAGCTTCTCGCATACTTCATGGGGGCGAATGATCAGAATTTGTTCAATGGGTCCATTTTCAGGTAGCTCGTCAAGAGGTGGGTGTGTGCGACAAATATTTGAAAAATGTGTTTCGATCATATCAGCGCTCAGAGGTTCACCATCAGAGCCGTAGATTGTCAGCTGCTTCCGAGTCCGTCCCATAATCTCCTGGACCTTCTGGTGGAATCTAGAGGGGTTAGACTTCCAAAGCTTCTTAACAACTTGAGCACCAAATTCCTTTTTAGATTTCTTTATTTTGAGACATGACATTGCGCATTTTCTTAGCCTTATCTTGATATCCCAACTTATAGAGCTCATTTCTCGATTTGATTAGATCCTTAATCTCTTTAGTCACCCACGGCTTATTTTATGACTAGACCAGGATTGTCTTTTCAATAAATATTACTTTATATTCATGGAAAAGCTGAGCAGTGACCTCTTGCATCATATTGTTGCCGTTCTTCATAGTAAGGACTTTCGACCAGTTTCTCCAAGCTAGCCACTCTCGGTAAATCTGGAGTTGTTCTTGAGTTTGTGGGCGGTACTTCACCACTGACTGGGATCTGTCAGGGGGTTTGCTGCTAGGCTTCCATATTACATTAAGGTGGTCACTCATACCAATAGCGGGGAGAGTGTAGGGGGGATTATAGAACTCCTCAATATTGGTAAAGATAAGGTCTAGTACCTATTCCTCGCGTGTTGGGACTTCAACAACTTGCGTAAGTGAGAGTGAACTTGAGAGCCAGCTAGCCTTTAAATCATTAAAGTCACCCAGAATCTGAATGGCAGCGTATGGGTATTGGGATCTTATGTAGTCAGCCGAATGCTGTAGGTAGAGTACGAGTTCCTTTCGGAACGATGCTCTTGGCGGGTAGTAGACTACACTAAAAATGATTGACAATACTTCTTTTGGTAAGTATCGGGGCCTTATCCAAAGCCAAAGAACTTCGTGCTCAGGTTTCCGAGGGATAGGTATATTTAGGGCTCGATTCGGAATTGCAGACTTGCAAAGAAAACCAACTCCGCCACCATGACTCACAATGGCCCCGTCCTTATTTAATCTTGGGAGTAGATACACATCGTACCCGGAAATAACCGTGCATGTGTTAGACGCGGACCAAGTTTCGCACAAGCAAGCCACTTCGATGTCATTTTGTATGAGGGTGGTTTCCAGCTCTTCAACTTTATTCCCAAGAGAGCGGACGATTGCGAGCAGGATTTTGGGAAATGAATACTTCTGCTTTGTGCGATTACAATCCTTTGTCGTACCGTGTAGAGTTCGGTGTCTTTGGGCATCCATTTGAGCTGATCGCTGAGTACACTTGGGTTTGTATTTTAAGGTTGCAACAGGTGTTTTCACTTGTTGAAGGTGACCTTTTTGTTGATTGTAAGGGGGTGGGAGTTGTTCATGGAGTAAAGCTTGATTTGTTGGTGGTGGGATTGAGCGGTGGAAATCAAGAATGGGCTGTATTAGACTAGCGACTCGATGAGCTGTGAAAATCTGTTCCTCGTTGGAAAGTGGGGAGTAATAATTTGGTTTGTTGGCAGGATAGTTAGTCTGATATCTGGTACGGGCCAGTATGGTATAGCTTGCCATCTCATTGGGGTGCTGGTAGCCACGGTCTTCGGTAGGGGGGAGGGGGAGCTATAGGATGTATGCTGTTGTCGTTCCTCGGAGGCGTGAGTTTCAACTGCATTAAGTGGACAATTCTCAGCAAACGATCTCCTGTTCTGATATCTTGTTTCCCAACTTTGGATTTTACAGGGAACCCGTTTTTTGACTGCTTCGGATACGTTTTTATTGCCCCATGCAGGCGACGTTTAGCTGGCAGGTGCACTTTAGGACAGTCATTCACGAAGCAATGACCACAGGAGAACTTTCAGCAAGAATTTTTGTGTACCATTATACATTGATCGTTGCCACATTTTCCCCAATAGAAATCTGTACATATGTGTAGAAAGGGACAATCCGCACTGTTTCGGCAAATTCCCTGAGGTGTAAACGGCATACTAAGGGTTCTTTGATTTTTTCCTTTGGATTATGGCTTGGGACCCAATCCTTTGGATTGGGACAATCCACACTGTTTCGGCAAATTCCGCGGAGGTGGAAACGGCATACTAAGGGTTCTTTGATTTGTTCCTTTGGATTTTGGCTCAATTCATCTTGATCAGGAGAGATTTGGGTACTTTGGTTTAGCTGTATAGGCGTATGGCAGGGACGTTGATAGCAGTTAGTACACGTGAACGAAAAGTACCGGCCCGACGGCTTCTGCAGAGCCAGTACTAGGTCTGCATATATTGCAGCGCATGCACCATGCTGCCATCTTTTGCAAGAATGGCATTCAAAGGAGGGGCTTCCCCCAGCTGGTATGTCACAGGTGATACACCTAGTGAGGTCAGGGATTAGCAACGATTCGGATGGAGGCAAGCCTAAGGCAGGTAAGTCATTACTGTTCTACGTTTTTTTAGCCTCATTTACTTCTTCTGCTATTACTTCAGGAGCGGGTGTTATTGGTGGTTGTGAAACTGGTTCAAGTTTGGATTTTTCACTATCACCGGGGTTCATAATGGTAAGAGTAGAATACGAGGGCTTAGTGATTACAATAGGACTTTCGGCCGACTTGGAGAGAATACTACCTGCTTGGGGGCGAAGAAGACCGCTAGATCCCGCTGAATTGGGAATGGAAGTAGTCGTCTTAGTTGGTTTTCCGGTCACTTTCGGAGACGCAACAGTAGCAGCATTTTTTTTTGGTTTGCATAGAGGGCAAAGGTATGTATTCTTTAGTTCTGGAGAGTATTTAACTTTACCGCATGTGAAATGAAACCACTTGTTGCACTTAGTGCATGCTACGCCACCGGTCTTGCTGGTTACATTGGCAGAGCAGATTCCACATGTATCTTTAGTCATGGCCAATTCTGGCACAATACACAGGAACAGGGGAAGTGTTGGGACCCGCTCACCTATTCCCCAAAATTCAAAGGTAATTTTATACCGGCGGGTACGTACGGCACTTGCGGCGAGTACCCTCACCTCTTCTGCCTATTGCCTGGTATATCCAGCCAGAAATCTGCACAAACAACTGCTCTTAAGATATGTATTTGGTGTTAAGCGCGGCCAAATAAAACGCGGCTCTCAGGAAGAGTCCGGCGTGATTCGACTTCTTAATCCGTAGTCGGCTGGTAACAAAATACAGCTCACAGAGGAAACGCAGCGCGAAGAAATCGCCGTTCTGAATATATCTAATATCAAGAAAAGAATACCTGATGTTAATTAGATTCTGAATTTTTCTAATTATTTCGTTCTGAATATTTCTAATTAGATGATTAAAATTAATCTAATTTTTAATTATTTGAAAAAAAATACGTTTTCTAAAGAGTTAAAGAGGCTGAGTCACAAGTTCGAACCTTAAAACGTACAGGGATTAGAAGGTACAGTTGGGGGGCTGCCGCCCCCCAAACCCCCCACTTTCGCAGCCTTTAAATAAAAAAAAAAATTTAAACTGAAAGTAAGGAGCGACATTAAAACTTAAAACGAACAGAAATTATTCCGTATATGAAAGGGGCTGTGCCCTCCTCAACGCCTCGCTCTTTACGCTAAAGTTTTTATTGTTTAAAAAAAAAGAGTTGTGAGAAAGTCAAACTTTAGCGTAAAGAGCGAGGCGTTGAGGAGGGCACAGCCCCTTTCATATACGGAATAATTTCTGTTCGTTTTAAGTTTTAATGTCGCTCCTTACTTTCAGTTTAAAATTTTTTTTTATTTAAAGGCTGCGAAAGCGGGGGGTTTGGGGGGCGGTAGCCCCCCAACTGTACCTTCTAATCCCTGTACGTTTGAAGGTTCGAACTTGTGACTCAGCCTCTTTAACTCTTTAGAAAACGTAGTTTTTTTAAAATAATTTCTGCACGTTTTTGTACAGTTTATTACTTATTATTGCTTGACTAACTGTTAGATGATTGTGTATTATTCTTTTCTTTCTCGACAGGGTGTTTTAAGGGTCGACCTTGTAACTCAGCCTCTTTAACTCTTTAGAAAACGTAATTTTTTTCAAATAATTTAAAAAAGAAACTGAGTTTCTTTTTTAAACTTTAAATTCAGTATATAAAAAATTTGCTCTGACGGTGAATCGAACCCGGGTTCTCCGCCTGACAGTCAGGAGTATCAACCGCTGTACTAAAGAGACACAATTGTAATTGTATTTTTAGTATGCTGACGCAAGCAAATCCCCACAAAACTTGATATTTGGTTTTTGGAAAACAGGGAAGGAGTCATCAGATTGAGCTGAAATTTCGAGGATAAGCTCCCAGACCCCAGGAAAGCTTATCCTCTAAATTTCAGCCCGATCAGACAACGTTAAAGGGGGCTGTGGTGGGAAAAATTAACATGGGCTCTTATTGGAAAACGAGGTTTTTCGTAAATGTAAATTCGGGGGATAATTTTTTCGGTCTGAAAATATCAAAAGGCCCTAACAGGTCGAATTCTGCTTCGAATGAGTCCTCATTCACCCGGATCAGTTGCCAACTGTGGCCTGTAGGCGTGTATAAAAAAAAAAAAAATTGAACTTTAAGTGGCTATATTTGGTTTTTGGAAAACAGGGAAGGAGTGATCGGATTGAGCTGAGGATAAGCGAGGATAAGCTCCCGGGCCCTAGGAAAGCTTAACCTCTAAATTTCAGCCCAATCGGAAAACGTTAAAGGGGGCTGTGGTCGGAGGGTCGAAACTTCTGGCCCACTTTTACCCATGAAGATAAAGTCGGAGGGGGGTGAAATTTTGCACGTTTCTTAGTTTGAGCTTGGGCTACAAAATGCGATTACCGCTGTCTCTCTGCAACCGCTAGGACCGGATATCGCTTAACATTGTGGTGGGTCGCCTCTTTATAGAGCGGGCTCTTATAGGAAAACGAGCCCGCGTTTTCGCGGGCTCTTATAGGAAAACGATAAGAGCCCGCTTATAGCGGGCTCTTATAGGAAAACGAGGTTTTTCGTAAATGTAAATTCGGGGGATAATTTTTTCGGTCTGAAAATATCAAAAGGCCCTAACAGGTCGAATTCTGCTTCGAATGAGTCCTCATTCACCCGGATCAGTTGCCAACTGTGGCCTGTAGAAGTCTATAACAAAAAAAAAGAGAAATGAACTTTAAGTGGCTATATTTGGTTTTTGGAAAACAGGGAAGGAGAGATCGGATTGAGCTGAAATTTCGAGGATAAGCTCCCGGGCCCTAGGAAAGCTTAACCTCTAAATTTCAACCCAATCGGACAACGTTAAAGGGGGGCTGTGGTCGGAGGGTCGAAACTTCCGGCCCACTTTTACCCATGAAGATAAAGTCGGAGGGGGGTGAAATTTTGCACGTTTCTTAGTTTGAGCTTGGGCTACAAAATACGATTACCGCTGTCTCTCTGCGACCGCTAGGACCGGAAATCGCTTAACATTGTGGTGGGTCGCCTCTTTATAGAGGCACAAGTGTGCCTCCTTGATATTATTTTTAGTTTATTTCTAGTACGGTATTAAATTCACCATTTGAATGCATTAAAAATACACTTATAAATTTTCGTAAAAAACAAGGAAAATAAGATTATAATACATATCTATATTGAAATGATGAAAAGTAAACTAAAAAAAGAAGAACACATGACTTCCTTTGGTAGACACTCTTATGATCTATTCAATAATTTTACTTGATGACTCACTGTATTTGTTTAATTACTAAATGAAGCTGTTAAATGCACAATAACATTTACTGCAGTGTTTTTAAAGTAGAAAACAGAAACGTCTACATTAGTCAAATAGTCCGTTTAAACAAACTATAAATAAGGAGCGTCTACTATACGCTGAACATAATGGCTATCTCAAAATTCTGATTGGATATGTTTCGGGAAATGGTGGGGTGGAAGGGGTGTTAGTCGCCTTCCAATCACTTTTGACTATTAAAAAAAGCACAAGCCACTCCAATTTCCAATTGAATGAGCCCTTTTAGAAGTTTCTACGACAACTTCTTCGATACGAAGTGTCCTGCTCTACAGGAAAAAGTAATAAATAATGCATTGTGCCAACACCGTTCTTATATACCCCCAGGACATAACTTAAAACCCTTGGGCTGAGCGTTGTGGGGAGTATCCTCCTCGAAAACATATTTTCTATCTGGAAATCAACAACGCTGAACAAAATGGTTATTTCGAAATTTTGATTGGACATGCTTGGGGGAATGATGGACGTGGGGGGAAGGGGGGCTAGCTGCCCTCCAATCTGTTTCGACTATTACAAAGGGCACTAGCCACTCCAATTTCCAATCAGATGAGCCCTTTTCGAAGGTTCTACGACAACTCCTTCAATAAGAAGAGCCCTGGTATGCAAAAAAAAAAAATAATAATAATACATTGTGCCAACATCGTCCTTTACTTAGGCAGCGCGATTGCGCTGCCTATGAAAACATAAATGAAAAAAAAACTACAAAACATAACTGAACATAGATAATTTCGGAGACCACACTGCCTTAACATGACGATAAAAAAAAAGTTCAAAATAAGGATAAAATCCTTTTTAATAGACAGTGTAAAATAAATTTCACAAAAAAATAGATATTTCGGTCACATATACAGTGACCGCCATCAGTAGTAAAACTAGACTTACTGACGAAAAATACCAATTTTAATTGATAGATACAATAAAAAAATTCATTAAAAAGTATATTTGTTATATGATCTTTGAACTATTTTTGACAAAATAGCTATCTAGAAATGTTTATCGGATGCATTTGGGAAAAAAGCGTGGGAGGGGCTGGTTACCCTCCAATATCTTTTGACGCTTAAAAAGTGAACTAGAACTTTCAGTTTCCAATCAAATGAGCCCTCTCTGAAGTTTATAGGAGCATTCCTTCCATAAGAACCATATATGCCACAAGGACATAACTTATAACCCTTGCCCTGAAGATCTTGGGGGGGGGGGGGGTGTCACAGTCAAAGATATCATTTCCATAACTTTCAACTATGTTGAAAAAAATGGCTATCTCAAAATTTTGATTGGATGTGTTTGGGCAAATGGTGGGCGTGGAAGGGGTGTTAGTTGCCTGCCAATCACTTTCGACAAATAAAAAGGGGACTATCCATTTAAATTTCCAATCGAATGAGAAGTTTTTGAAGTTTCTACGACAACACTTTCTATAAAAACCTTATATGCCCCCAGGGCATAACTCAACCCTTGCCCTGAGGACTGTGGGGGGGGGGGGGGGGGAGGGGAGGGGTTGTCATCCCCAAAAACCCAATTTCCAGAATTTTCAACCACGCTGATCAAAATGGCTATCTCAAAATTTTGATTGAATGTGTTTGGGAAAATAGTGGGCGTGGAAGGGGTGTTAGTTGCCCTCCAATCACTTTCGACTATTAAAAATGTCACTAGCCCTTTGAATTTCCAATCGAATAAGCCCTTTTTGAAGTTTCTACGACAAATTTTCTGTAAAAAACTTTGGACTGAGGAATGTGGACTGTGGGGGAGTGTCCTCCTCAAAAATATATATTTTATCTGGAAATCAAATACGTAGAACAAAATGGCTATCTCAAAATTTTTATTGCATGTGTTTGGGGAAATGGTGTGCGTGGAATCAGTGTTCGTTGCCTTCCAATTACTTTTGACCCCTAGAAAGGGCACTAGAACTCTCGATTTCCAATCAATTGAGCACCCTTTGAATTTTTTACGACGACCTTTTCCATATGAAGCGCCTCTGGGAAAAAATAAATAAATAAATAACAAAACATTGGATCCGTAATGAACATGGTGTATATTGGAGACAAATTCAGAGCATATCTTTTTGATACATAACCATGGAAGCCCATAAGGGGGGAGGAGCAAGGGGGGCACCAACCCCCTCCCCCCCTGGCTGAATCCTGGTGTCATACATTTGCATTAATTTAAAAAACTTTTTCTACCTAATAAGTTTTCAAAGAAAAGTAAAGAGCTCTATTAAGTCAAAAATGGGCAAAAATACAGTAAAATAATCTTCCAAGCGTAAAACTACCGCAAATCACTATCAACAATTAAATGAAACTCAAGACAAACAGAAATCATATTGAATAGCCTAGTCAAACTCAAAACGAGCAAAAATTAGCATTACTAGGGCTGACAACCCTCATGTCTTCATGACCAGAACATAACTTAGGCTTTACTAGAAAAAAAAGACCGAGGATTGTCAGTTTATTATACCTATACAGATATTTTATTTACTTATTTAAGTAAAAAAAGTGAAAACATTTAAACCTATTTTGCTTTTCAGTAAAGCGCAAATTATGTTCTGGTCTTAAGAAGGCAAGGGGGTTATCAGCCCTACTAATATTAGTTTTTGCTCCTTTCGAATTTGACTCGACATTTAATCTAATTTCTGTTCATTTTGAGTTTCATTTATTTATTGATAGAGATTTGCGGTAGTTTTACGCTTGGATGATTTGACTTCATTTCTGACCATTTTTGGCTTAATGGAACTCTTTAGTTTTCTCTGAAAAACTTATCTTGTGGAGTTTTTTTTTAGATGAGTTTCTGTTCGTTTTTTATTGACAAAGTCATTTTCATGAAAACATTTTTTTTTATCGTTTCGGTTTTTTTCTATAAGAATCTATAGTTTGGCATAATTGTGGGGGTTTCACATGCCCAATATCCCTAAAGAAATAGCTGCTGGACCGTTCTACTATGCTGAACAAAATAGTTGTCTCAAAATTTTGACTAGCTGTGTTTGGGAAACAAATCGGCTTGAGAGACGGGCTGATTGCCCTCCAATCTGTTTTTAGTCTTAGAAAGGACCCTAGAACTTTTAATTTTGAATCGAATTAGCTTCTTTAAATGTTTCAATGATATTTCTAGCTTTTATAGAGCGGTGCTGCCTATGATATTGCTTATATGCCTTTTTGAAAACCTGCATGTATACAGTTTTTTTGTTTAATTGGAACGCCACCTAAACACTTCCTAGAAGTTTCACCTTAATAATCTTGGTGTCATTAGTTACAGTAACTGTAGTTGTAGCACTAAAAGTATGCATATACTTCCTTCTGGTTAGTTCAAAATCCCCAAAAACTTACTCTTAAAGATCTAAATAATAATATAAGTTGTTCATGAGATATTACTTTGTCACCTTTTTGAAAGTCCACATGCTCAAAGTTTGTTTTGATTTAGTTCAACGTCCGCCTAAATATTTTTTTTTTTTGTTTACTGAAGACGTTGTTAAATTATCTTTGGACTATTGGCTACAAAATGACTATCTCACAATTTCGATCGAATGTGTTTGGGGAAAATAGTATATAAGGGGGGGGGGACTATTTTCTCTCCATCAAGCTTGACTCCTCTTCCTCTTGACTCCACCTCTTCCTAAAAATCTTACATCCCCCGGGACACAACTTAAAACTTTTACCCCCATACTCTACGGAGTTGTGTCAACCCAAAAGACCATGTAATGAGATCTTTGGACTATTTTTTAACAAATAGCTATCTTTAAATTTCTATCGGAAGCATTTGGAGAAAATATGACGTGGGGTGGGGGTATAGCTACCCTCTGATAAATTTGACTCTTAAAAATGGCTCTTTAACTTCTGATTTCCAATCCAATGAGCCCCCTCCGAAGTTTATACGACCACCGTTTCCACAAAAACCTTAAATGCCCTTCGGACATACCTTACAATCTTTGCTGTGAGGACTGTGAGGGGATTCTCATCCTCAAAGACATAATTTCTGGACTTTTAAACTACGTCAAACAAAATAACTACTTCGAAATTTTGACTGGAAGTGTTTAGGGAAATAATGAGCGCGTGAGGGGGGGATGGTTGCCCTCAAATCACTTTTGACTATTGAAGAGGGCACTAGCCCTCTCAATTACCAACCGACAGAGCCCTTTTCGAAGTTTCTGCGACAAAAAATGGCCATCTTAAAAATTTCTATCACATGAGTTTTGGGAAAACGCAACGTGTGTGTGTGGAGAAGGGGGCGGGGGGTTATTTGCCTTCTGATCCGTTTGACTCTTAAAAAAAACTATAACAGTATAAATAAACATCACTATAACTGGTTGCCCACCATGAGCTCTTTTGAAGTTCCTATGACATTTCTTTCTATAAGAAGTGTCCTGATCTAAAAAACAAAACAATATATTGGGCCCACATCGCTCTTAATTTATGCAACGCTATCGCGCTGCTTATGATATTTTGTCTTGAGATTCCTATTATACAGTACTGGAAGTGCCGATTAGACCAGGTAAGCCCCCCCCCCCTAAAATTCACCCTATCGGCGCCCATGTTATTGAACTCCCATTTTATTCAACTTTAGTAGACAAATTTAAAACATAAACGGGGACATATTGAATGGTCTTATATTGATCATACATTGATAACGACACAGTCGATCATAGTATTTTAATAAGTAAATTAAATAGTTACGGTATTCGTGGTATTTCCCTCTCTTGGTTTGATTCTTTTCTATCTGGAAGGGTACAGAGTGTGAGCTTAGGTGGAGTATCCTCTCAGCCCTTACCTGTTTGGAGGAGTGTCCCACAAGGTTCCGTTCTAGGCCCTATTTTATTTCTCCTATATATCAATGATCTTGTTATGGACCTGGGCCCTTCAGTGTATCCTGTACTATTTGCTGATGACAGCAACTTCTTCATCACTGGCACCAATTTACCATCGGCAATAACCTCTGCCCAAGTCCTTCTGAACAGAGTCCAGGCGTGGTGTCTTACGAATAACATGACCTTGATCAAATCATACAAAAACTACTTCCACTTGATCAATTATACAAAAACTAGCTCCACTTGATCAAATCATACAAAAACTAAACTTATCGCTTGCTTACTCTGCTTTCCACAATAATCTTCCACCTCAACTACTAACCTATTATAACATTAATAATTCGGAAGCCCACTGTCTCCGTTCATCCAATAGAGCCTTTATAATTCCTAAATGCGTTTCTAGTGCTGCCCAGCAATCTCCCATTTACAAATCTATTATTCAATGGAACAAAATACCCTCCAGTGTTGAACTAGCCACAAGTTTCTGCAAGCTGTATTAAAATCTAACAAAACTTGATAATATAATTTAATCTTTCAATTTTTAACCAATTTGCTTTAATTACCCATGTTTTATTCTTCTATCTTTTTTTTCAGAGTTATTTTAATTTCTTTTTTCTTTCTTTGGTCCTTAACAAGTTCTCTTCTAGGATGTTTATTGTTATTGATGTTTGTGTTATGTTTTTATTCGAATAAATTGAAATTCAAAAATATGCAAAATACTGACTATCCTCCACGAGAATAAATTTGATTTGTATTCAATTAGATTAAAAAACACATTAGCAGGAATTTAATTTTATTTTATGAAAAGGTTTTATAAAGGTCAAACCACAATGCTTCGGGGGATGACACAGCCCCAAACAGGCCCTGGGGCTGTTTACAGAACCATAATATCCATGAACAGCTAAGGTCATAAAGCTGAAATTTCCTGGTCATAACAGTCGGTAGAAATTCAAAAAATATACTCTGCAAAATCAAGCTCAAATGTCACGCTGTATGATATAACCAGCTAGATATAAAATGGATGCATGCAAACAAAAATATCATTAGACTACTTACTTCTCAAAGTATCAAGCCTGGTAAAACTTTTTTCGCATGTAGCACATTTATTCGGCTTTTCGCCGGAATGCAATCTTTCATGATCTGTAAATAAAACGCTATTTTTAGAAGTACTCTACAAATACGTAAAAAAAACAATCGTTAATAGACAAAGAGGACGGTGTGTAAAGTATTATAGCGCTTTAAAAAAATATTAAAATCACTAAAAGCAGAGATGTAACCTCTAAGAAATATCGAGTTCGAAGCATCAGAATGAACTTTCTTTTTGGCTGGACATTCTGTCCCGTTTTACCATATATCGATCAAACATTTGACCAAATGTAAGCTTGGAGTAAAATGAGCAGGACTTGCTGGATATTTAATTTCTTCGACATTTCTCTTTGGGAATATTTAACTTCAATTGTGCTTTCCTCAGTTTTCCAAACCTTCGCAAGAATAAGTAAAACTGAGCTCTGAGTTTTCCGCTCTCATAAAAAAAACATAAATGAAAGAAACTACAAACAATATAACTAAATAAAGTTAGAGTCATTTACGAAAAATACCCGACTTTATTTGATTTAAAAAAAAAAAAAAAAAAAAAAAAAACAAAAAAAAAAAAAAAAAAGTACGATATAAAACTAACCATCTCTAATTGTGTTTGATTGATTAAAACAAAATTATTCCAAGAAATCGACTTGTTTAAATTAATAATTGTACCCTTCGATTAATCTAATTTTTAATATTATTTTTAGTTTATTTCTAGTACGGTATTACATTCACCATTTGAATGCATTAAAAATACACTTATAAATTTTCGTGAAAAACAAGGAAAATAAGATTATAATACATATCTATATTGAAATGATGAAAAGTAAACTAAAAAAAGAAGAACACATGACTTCCTTTGGTAGACACTCTTATGATCTATTCAATAATTTTACTTGATGACTCACTGTATTTGTTTAATTACTAAATGAAGCTGTTAAATGCACAATAACATTTACTGCAGTGTTTTTAAAGTAGAAAACAGAAACGTCTACATTAGTCAAATAGTCCGTTTAAACAAACTATAAATAAGGAGCGTCTACTATACGCTGAACATAATGGCTATCTCAAAATTCTGATTGGATATGTTTCGGGAAATGGTGGGGTGGAAGGGGTGTTAGTCGCTTTCCAATCACTTTTGACTATTAAAAAAAGCACAAGCCACTCCAATTTCCAATTGAATGAGCCCTTTTGGAAGTTTCTACGACAACTTCTTCGATACGAAGTGTCCTGCTCTACAGGAAAAAATTAATAAATAATGCATTGTGCCAACACCGTTCTTATATACCCCCAGGACATAACTTAAAACCCTTGGGCTGAGCGTTGTGGGGGAGTGTCCTCCTCGAAAACATATTTTCTATCTGGAAATCAACAACGCTGAACAAATGGTTATCTCGAAATTTTGATTGGACATGCTTGGGGGAATGATGGGCGTGGGGGGGGGGGGCTAGCTGCCCTCCAATCACTTTCGACTATTACAAAGGGCACTAGCCACTCCAATTTCCAATCAGATGAGCCCTTTTCGAAGGTTCTACGACAACTCCTTCAATACGAAGAGCCCTGGTATGAAAAAAAAAACAATAATACATTGTGCCAACATCGTCCTTTACTTAGGCAGCGCGATTGCGCTGCCTATGAAAACAGAAATGAAAGAAACTACAAAACATAACTGAACATAGATAATTTCGGAGACCACACTGCCTTAACATGACGATAAAAAAAAGTTCTAAATAGGGATAAAATCCTTTTTAATAGACAGTGTACAATAAATTTCACAAAAAAATAGATATTTCGGTCACATATACCGTGACCGCCATCAGTAGTAAAACTAGACTTACTGACGAATAATACCAATTTTAATTGATAGATACAATAAAAAAAATTCATTAAAAAGTATACAATAATACCAAAAAGATCAATAAAAAATATCACGATTTTAACTTGGAGCATCCAGTAACAGCAAACCACTTTAAAAAAACCAAAACCTTATTTGTCAAAGTTCTCCTGTAGCGTTGAAAATTTGGATGCATTCCAGTGTAGTCTGGGAGCCAAAGTTAAAAATCTGACAAAATAGCAATCCGATAGGTACAAGTGATCTGAGAGCGGTTTAGGACTACATAAACCATACTGAGTGCTAACGAATATCTCGGGAATATTATCGCCAAAGGTGTGCTTGGTGGTTCCCCGTAATTAAGTTCGTTATTTTTCTGTTTTACTCAGACTAAGCCCAGCTTTCTATTATAAGATTGTAGCTGTCTTCTTTATACCTAGCCAAAACATTAGGCAATCGTTAATTTACCATCAGAAAAAAAACAACCTAAATTTAGGTTTCCTATGCTAATGGCCAAGCAAAACAGCTCAGCTTCAATATGATTCCAACTGCTTTTACAAGCTTTTCCTTTTATATTTTTTTAAGATATGATTGGTCGGATTTCATTTCATTTCATTTATTTTAATCCGCACAAATAATACTTCCAAAACT
>JAPEVW010000172.1:5000-85376 GCA_027921565.1 Artemia sinica
TACTACTAACAACTCACTGCAGCACCAAGCCGCCTGAGGTAAACACAACCACGCACGCTCCTCCTCCACCCCAACCTATTCATAGCCTCCCTTTTTACACCCGCCCAAGAAGTTCCCATTTCCTTTAAATCTTTCTTTATGACGTCCTCCCCCCCAGACGGGGACGACCTGCTTTCCGTTTAGCCCTCTATGGTTGGTCAAAAAGAACAATCTTCGGCAATCTGTCATCCATCATCCGCACAACGTGCCCTAGCCACCTCAACCTTTCTTTCATTATAGCCCTAGAGAGCGGTATTGAACCACATTTTTCGTTATAGCCAATAGTTTGAAATATGGTCAGTCAGCCGGGTACCCAGAACAATCCTTAAGCAATTTCTCTGGAAAACATCTAGCAGATCTTCATCCGCTTTTCGAAGCGTTCATGCTTCAGAGCCATATTTGACCACTGTCATCACGGTAGCTTCTAATATTCTAATTTTGGTTTGCAAACTTATCTTCCTATTCTTCCAGACCTTTTTTAACTGTGAAAAAAAAACACAATGAGCCTTGGCTATTCTATTTTTAACATCTTTACTGCTCCCACCATCTTTACTAATAATACTACCAAGGTAAGTGAAGCTGCCAACCTGATCAATCTTTTCATTACCCAACGTCACCTTTTCATCTTCACTTATTCCTAGCCTTAGTGACTTAGTCTTCCTAACATTAATTTTCAAACCAATTCTAGCACCCTGAGAACTCGCAAAAACCTCTAAAACTTCATTCATTTTGCTCACACTTTCATCTAGGATGCTTAAATCATCAGCATAATCCAAGTCCAGGAGATTTTTTCCCTCCCCATTAGATTCCGTTGTCTCCCATTGCCTTTCCTGTGCTCCTTAAAACAAAGTCCATCAAAATAATCCATATAAAGGCGGATAGAACACAACCCTGCTTAACTCATGATTTAATACAAAACCAGCTGCTAACCTAATTTCCTACCTTAACCGCAGCAGTTATACCTAATACAATCTTAAAATTGAATGTAAGTAAAATGACGGAACTCAATGGGTCTAATATATTAAATAGTGCTACTATGTCTTTTCAGCTACGCAGAATTAGGGTCTAGGAGTCAGATGAGAGTAGGTGTGTATGTAAATAGGAGGAAGGTAAAGGTGTAGTTTAGTTCCACTAAGACAACTTGTTTCTTACTGTACATTATTCAGTAAATTGAGCAGCAAAGTTGCACAGATACTGTCGAGAGACAAGCAACCATTCTTTCTTTCCAATCGATCAAAACAAGCTGCTCTGCCGAAGCTCTGCTGCAAAGCCCTGTTTGAGGGCAAATTGCAGCTTCTTTTGTTTGATAAGCCAGATATGAAACAGCTTATTTAAAAAACAACAGGGGGGCTTGAAAGCACCATCCTGAGAAAACTATCTATCATCACCTAAATGTTGCTTCCAGAAAAAAGTTAAACAGAAGGCTGCTTTAAGGTCTGCCACTAAAACTAGGTTGACTTGTGACTGCTAGTCTGCAAAAGGATGTAGTTTTATAGGTATCACTGACCATTACCCCAGGAAGATGCAAAATGAGTAGAGGTTGCACCAGAGTGTTTCACATTTCAAGAGGCTTAATCATTCTCATTCAACTACTAACATCCTTTCAGCAATCTAAGTTGCAATCAGGAGTTTTCACTGACAGGTAAGATGTTCCGCATTGTGACTCTAGGCTATGAGCACTTTCCTGAACTTCATGTTTTGAAAATTGTCTTCATTCATCTGTTACGCACGCTCTTTGATGTTGGTCCACTCAGAACTTAGCCAATGACACCCCTGAAGAAGATTCCTTGGAATCCTTTGATAGAGTCGAAGATGTCGATCCAACTGGTAAAAATTATTCAGACGGCCTTTTTGTTCCTTGTTCTGGAAACTCCGGAAGTAAAAATACTTTTGCTGAAGATTCTGGTGAAACTGATGCAGTGTCTATGGAAGAGGGTGGCGAAAGAAAGGCAGAAGAACAGTGAGGAGCTGGGAGTCTGTCAGAAAACGATGTTGCAGCTTAGGCTGTCCGGAGACACTTTACACCATTGAAAGACAGTCAAACACTGAAAAAAACTGCGAAAATTGTTTAGGAAACTAACGGTTTCCACTGTCCAGCATGGCAAATTAAAAAGATGTTGTAAAGAGAGTTCCCTTCGTTCTCATATCCCTCTTGACATCAAAGTGCGATGGAATACCATATTGGAAACTATTGAGTCTACAAAAAACTTGGGTAGCCGGGAAATGCTCTTTTTTACATTTGACGTTTGCAACGGTTCTATTACGAGTCCCTTGCTTATGTTTAATGGATGGAATGTACTAGAAGCTGCTATTACCGTACTTTATCCCATGCAGAATAGCGCTGTAATGGTAAGTTCTTCTTACATATCCAATTGTCAGTCGAGCACACATAGTCTTATAAGGGCTTTGAGCTCTTTTGTGATACTAGAGCCGGTGATAGTCTCATTGCTGCACCCCTCAAAGAACAAAAAAAAAGGACTTTATGACAAGCCTTCATTTTGCAATTAATCTTTTCCAAAAGGCAGCTTATCTGGATTCTTCAATATTTGAAAGGTTGTCACTTGTGGATCGTTCTCTGGTCCCTCAATCTTTGACCTCATTAATATAGGATACATTAAGTAATGGTGCAGAAACCGCAAAAGAGCCCACTCCAACTCGTCTTCGTACTGCTGAAGTCCTTGAGGCTATGGTAGAGTCCAGTGAGGATAGCTGGTTCCAGTCGTTTATGGAAACAACAGTTTTCAAAATCGTAAGACGCTCCTGCAGCGTTAGTAACTCTGCTGTAAATGCCTTAAAATCCTTTTAGGAGAAACTGGTAGTCTATCTTTCAGAGTGACGTAGAGCTTTCCGTTAATCTTTTTCTTTTTTCATTAATTTGCATAAATACAGTAGGTTGCTAGCTATTGCTGTTACACGGATAAAGAGCTTTCCGGTAAGCTTTTTCTTTTTTCATTTATTTGCATAAATACAGTAGTGCAAATTTATATGAATCCTGGGGAGGGGGCAACGAGAGCAGCTTTTCTTAATTTATATCTTTGAAATATTGGCAGATCCAAAAATTATGAAGAGGGTGAATCGGCTAAGAAATTAAAATTACAATTATTGGATTGTGTAATTATAATTATTCAGAGTCGACAGTGTCACTACCCCTTTTCCTTTTGGAATGGACCATGAGAACGTACCTACATACTCAAACCATGTCCGAACCTATTCTTAAAATAAAAGCTTGAAGTAGTATCAATTTATATGATAGAGCAAGTGTATGCGTTGGAGAAATTGTTTTCTTCCGCAAAGCCACGGAAATTTTCGAAATAAGTTATCAAAAATTCTAATTGTCCTTATATTTGCATCCTTCTGAAAACCTATTTAAGATATGAGAATGCTTAAAGAAAGTATTACTTATTAAAGAGTCTAGATTTCTTTGAAATTCGAAATTTGAGAAATTTCACTTTACTTATTTACTTAAGAATGAACTTGGTGGAGGGCCTAGAACTATATTTTTCTAGTGCGAAGTGCCGTAAAAATATGCGACCCTTAAAACCATTAATTTTCCCTTTGAAAATTTTGACACACTTAGGAAATAATTAACCATCTTTCTTCTTTCGTACTTTTGTTTAAGATGACTTCCAAGTCCAAATATCAGGAGGGGGGGAGTGAAAGCATGGTCTGGAGGGAGAAATTGCCCCCTCCCAAATCAACTATGGGCTCTGCTCGAACACTAATGACTTTGAGCTGACTGCATAATTTCGTGCCGAAAATTGTTTTATTTTCGAAATGACCGGGCATTTCCCAGGAAGTTTGAAAAGATGCTGTATAAATTTAAAAAGCACATTTTTGGAAAAAGGGATGGGAAAATAGAAGAAAATAACCATAAAGAAAAAAGGATGGCGATATTTGCATGTACAGACAATTTTTCACGCCTTTATTAGAAACACTGCGCTTTTTTTGTGAAAAAAAATGCTGTAATCGTACTGGGTTTTCTAAAAATTGTTATTACCAGATAAAAGTACTACAGCTGACAAGGCAATCCTGACGAGCAGTTAATGAGAGACTAAAATTTTAATGTTTTCATATTGGAGACCCATTCATTTTCTAGACGAAAAACGAAGAGATCTTTTCGGAGCTGTCAAAAAACCGCTCTAAAGCATCTGATCATACTACTACTAGCGTTGAGCGAACACGCATTTTGATCTCTGAGTATTTCATGCAAAAGCAGTATGCCCGGACAATGTCCAAACAAGGGGAAAGCAGAATTTTTAAATGATAAGCTTTAAGGCTTGAACAACTGATGCTACAATTAAATTTCTGATAATAAGCCAAAACTTAGCATTTACATTTTTTCGCTAACCTTTAAGTGATCGAAAAACAGCTGTTTAAACAGTTGTTTTTTGAATGAAAACAGCTGTTTTCTGTTTTTAAACAAAAAACAGAACAGAAACAGGAACAGGTCTTCTGTTTTTTGTTAGCCTGTTCTGTTTCTGTTCTGTTTCATTCAAGCTCTGTTTATTTTTTTCTGTTTCTTCAGAAAAACAGAACAGTGCCCATGCTTGAACTTGACTACCGTGAAGTCAAAAATGGTTGTGACTGTAGTTCAGTTAAAGGTCTGAATATTAGAAGTTAACACATAAAAATTTCAACTAGAGTTTTACGTTTTAACTATAAAAACATTGAGATTTATTGCTTAGACATTTGCTTGAGTAGCGACCCTCCTAACTTTTCATCAGAGCTTTTCAACAACGCTGTAGCGTTGCCTATAGTAAAGGCCATACGGCTCCAATGTTTTATTATTATTATTATTTATTTTTTCTTTCCCAGAGGCACTTCATACGGAAGGGGTCGTCGTAGAAACTTCAAAGGGGGTTCATTCGATTGGAAATCGAGAGTTCTAGTGCCCTTTTTAATAGTCGAAAATAATTGGAGGGCAACTAGCCCCCCCCCAAGCCCACCATTCCCCCAAACACATCCAATTAAAATTTTGAGATAGCCATTTTGTTCAGCGTAGTTGATTTTAAGATAGAAAATATATTTTTGAGGAGGACACTCCCCATAACTCTCAGGGCAAGGGTTTTAAGTTATGCCCTGGGGGCATATAAGGTTTTTATAGAAGGCGTTGTCGTAGAAACTTCAAAACAGCCATTTTGAAACAGCCATTTTGTTCAGCGTAGTTGATTTCATATAGAAAACATGTTTTTGAGGAGGACAATCCCCCACAACCCTCAGGGCAAGGGTTTTAAGTTATGCCCTGGGGGCATATAAGGTTTTTATTGAAGGCGTTGTCATAAAAACTTCAAAAAAGGCTCATTCGATTGGAAATTCAAAGGGATAGTGCCCTTTTTAATAGTCAAAAGTGATTGGAGGGCAACTACAACTAGCCCCCCCCCCTACGCCCATCATTCCCCCAAACACGTCCAATCAAAATTTTGAGATAGCCGTTTTGTTTCAGTGTAGTTGATTTCCAGATTGAAAATATATTTTTGAGGAGGACACTCCCCCACAACCCTCAGGGCAAGGGTTTTAAGTTACGCCCTGGGGGCGTTTAAGGTTTTATAGAAGGCGTTGTCGTAGAAACTTCAAAACAGGCTCATTCGATTGGAAATTAAAGAGCTAGTGCCCTTTTTAATAGTCGAAAGTGATTGGAGGGCAACTAGACCCCCCCCCACCCCACGCCCATCATTTCCCCAAACACATCCAATCAAACTTTTGAGATAGCCATTTTGTTCAGTGCAGTTGATTTCCAGATAGAAAATATGTTTTTGAGGAGGACACTCCCCCACAACTCTCAGGGCAAGGGTTTTAAGTTATGCCCTGGGGGCATATAAGGTTTTTATAGAAGGCGTTGTCGTAGAAACTTCAAAACAGGCTCAATCGATTGGAGATTAAAGTGCCCTTTTTAATATTCGAAAGTGATTGGAGGGCAACTAGCCCTCCTCGATCAGAAATTCCGAGGGCTAGTGCCCTTTGTAATAGTCGAAAGTGATTTGAGGGCAACTAACCCCCCTCTCACGCCCACCTTTTCCCCAAACATATCCAATCAGAATTTTAAGACAGCCATTTTATTAAACGTAGTTTTAAGCTCTGGAAATTAGGTCTTTGAGGATTACAACTCTCCCAAAGCCCTCAGGGCAAGGGTTGTAATTTAAGGATTCTCCAAATCCTTCATATTATTTCTTATGGAAGGGATGCTCGTATAAACTTTAGAGAGGGCTCATTTGATTGAAAATTGAAAGTTCTTGTTCACTTTTTAAGAGTCAAAAGAGATTGAAGGGCAACTAGCCCCTCTCTCCCTCCTCCACGCCCTAAATGCATCATATAAAAATTTTGAGATAGACATTTTGTTAAAATAGTTCAAAGTTCTAATAACAAAAACTCCGGTGTCGACACAGCCCACCAGGGCCCAGGGGTAGGCGTTGCAAGTAATGCCCTGGGGCATAACTTATCGAGGGGGTTTATAACTTATGGGAAGGGGTTTTGTATGGGAAGAACACATAGGAAATCTATTATAATTCTCCAATTATAAGGTTAAAATACATACTCTGTGATAGATGCAAAATTGCTTTGGCACACAAATTCCTATTAAGATCAATTCCAAACAGTCGCAATCCCTTTGTGTCAGCAAGGGAAATGGTTTGAACCTCCTTATTGGAGCTATTTTTTCAATCCATTCATTGTTGTCAATCGCTGTCCAAAAGTTATGCAAGCTGTCTATTGTTCATATATAAGGTTTTTACCAAAGAGGTAATCGTATAGACTTTGAAAAAAGCCTCATTCGATTTAAATTGAAAGTTCTAGATCCGTTTTTTAAATTCAAGAATAATCGGACAGTAAGCACCCCCCCCCCCATGCCATAAAAACTTGAAACTTTTTGCAATCAAAAACGAACAAAAAAAGAAACAGTAAAGGCCATTTAATTAAAAAAAACTTTCCGAAAAATAAGTTTTTCAAAAAAATTTTCTAAAAGAATAAATGAAACCCAAAACGAACAGAAATTAAATAAACAATCATAGCAAAAAACATACAACAAGTAATAATATAAATGAATAAATAGATCTTAAAGCGAGTAATGCTTAGATTGAATATGAAAATAAAGCTTAAAACGAAAACAAATATTTTGCTATTAAAGTATAAATGAAACTTAAAACGAACAGAAATTAAATAACAATCAATGCGAACAAACATACAATATATATTGATGTAAATGAATAAATAAATATTAAAACGAGTGAAACTTAAATTGAATATGCAAATCAAGTTTGAATCGAATAAAAATAACTACAAACAAGAGTTTGGGTATTGTCTCACTGCAGATGCCTAAAACCTACTGCGTCATTGGCGCTTTACTGAAAACGAATTATATTACAAATGTTTTGTTTTGTACTTAATATTGAAAATAAATATTAAAATTACAGTAAAATTTTGAACTGATGAGCTTTTAGCAATTAATATCATTATGCATCAAATATTCAGTTTAATTTATTAGTTCTTTTCAAGATTGGTCAAGACAAATATAGTTTCACTACAAGCAAAATTTGGATACCGCCCCCTTCTTTAACTGTAAAAACCTGAAGCCTTCTGCGTCATTGGTGCTTCACTGAAAACGAATTACTCGTATATTACAAATTTATTATTTTCCAGTTCTTACAGCATTGAAAATGAAAATAAAAATTACAGTGAAAAAAAAATCTTGAACTGATGGATCTGTCAACAATTAATATCATTATATATCTAATATTCAATTTGGTTTTGTTTATACTTTCCAAGATTGTTCAAGACTCATATAGTTTTGCCATTTTTTTAACTCTGCCATTTTTTGTAATTAATCGTGTTAGTTTGTTATGAAAATATTCGATGGCTTCTAGGCATTTCTATTTGAGCGGAAAACTGCACCTCAAACTTTGTGGAACATGCATTTTCTTGCATGAAACACCAAAATAGAATAAAAATGTCAAGTTTTGGAGTGTTCCACCACTCGCAAGCAAGTGCCATTGGTATTTTTGAATCCGCATGGTCAATTTAGGGGGTGGAGGGTAGGCTAATTCTCGTAGCAGCCCCATTCCGTCGTGGTATGGTTCAAATTTTCAACACCTGGCGTCCGGACTATCATATAATCTACCGAGCATACAACTACCCCAAATCAGTATCAATAAATAAATGAAACCCAAAAACGAACAAAAATTAAAATAAATATTAGAGTCAAACTCGAAACGAGCATAAATTTATGTGAGTAGGGTTCAAAACCCCTATGCTTTCTGAAAGCCAGAATATAATTTGTACTTTACTGAAAAAAAATTCAAACATGCTGATATTTATTTCCTAAAAATCTTAATTAATTTTTGATTTCTTAAAGTTACACAAGTGAAAATATTTCAAAGAATTGTTTTCAGTAAAGCGCCAATGACGCAGTAGGTTTTAGGCTTCTGCAGTGAGACGTTACCCAAACTCTTGTTTGTAGTTATTTTTATTCGATTCAAACTTGATTTGCATATTCAATTTAAGTTTCACTCTTTTTAAGATTTATTTATTCATTTACATTAATATATATTGTATGTTTGTTCGCATTGATTGTTATTTAATTTCTGTTCGTTTTAAGTTTCATTTATATTTTCATAGCAAAATATTTGTTTTCGTTTTAAGCTTGATTTTCATATACAATCTAAGCATTATATTGTATTGTTACTTCATTTATATTGTATGTTGCATTTATATTGTATTATATTGTAATCTAAGCATTTATCATTTATATTGTTACTTGTTGTATGTTTTTTGCTATGATTGTTTATTTAATTTCTGTTCGTTTTGGGTTTCATTTATTCTTTAATAGTAATTTCTGGTCGTTTTGAGTTTGAATTTTAACAGGTATTTGTATCTCCTGAGCTTAAGTTTAAAATGGCCTTTACTTTTCTTTGAAAAAACTTATTTTCCGGAAGGTTTTTTTTTTATTGATTTTAAATAAGAGCAATCCGAAGAGTGGGAGGAGCCGCATGCACAATTTTTCTACTTCACCTCTTTAGAGTGAAAATCGCTCTTTTTGAGCGTCAATTTTCACTGCTTCAAAATATCGGCAGCCCTGCCTTGAACGCGAATCTCTAATTCAAAAAACTGTACCTCATTTCATCTGTTTAATTTGATTTTTAAACTAGCCTAGTGGTTAAAGTCACAGGTTAAAGAGTTATTTGAAATGGGATATGACTTTATAATAACCCTTGGATTTAATATTCTGAGCCTAAAAAATAAGGAAATAGTAGAGACTACAGTTTCAAAACATCTTCCTAGGGTAAAATTTAGGCTCTAGATTTATTCTGGAAAGTTTCTTTCACTTATAAATAACCTTCACCGTTCTATGTCTTCAAAGATTGGGTATTTGTTTAGCCTTATGACACCTGATAAGGAGACATGTTAAGAAAACAATTCTTACTTTAAAATATGTATAGCCTAATGATCCTAGTTCTTATATTATCCAACAGGAGAACCTTTATCATCAAGTCTTTCCTCTAAAAATCCTTTTTTTCAGCTTAAAGGAAATGTTTCCAAAACCCATGCTGCTGAGATTCAATGCTTAAGTCTTTTAAACTGCTGCTATAAATTGCCGCCTAATAAGTTCTTTTATAGATAGCATTCATGCTGGTCTTTTTAATACTTTTTTTTTAAAGAGCAGTGGCGAAGAGCGAATATCAAAATATGAAACACTAAAGACCAGCATGAACGCTATCTATAAAAGAACTTATTAGGCAGCAATTTAAAAAGACTTAAGCATTGAATCTCAGCAATGTGGGTTTTGGAAACTTTTTATTTTAAGCTGGAAAAAGAAGGATTTTTAGTGGAAAGACTTGATGATAAAGGTTCTCCTGTTGGATAATATAAGAACTAGGATCATTATACATATTTTAAAGTAAGAATTGTTTTTTTAACATGTCTCCCTTATCATGTGTCACAAGGCTAAACAAATACCAAAGATTGTTTTATATCACTTAGGCCAAACTCCAACAGGGCAAAGAGACATCCAGAGTTTTACTGTAGGCTAAACATTTCAGAAATAGACTAGGCTACAGCCCAAATAAATGGGACTCCACCCTTTGACTATTGGAAAAAAATTAGTTTATAAGCTTATATAGAATGTTACTATATCCAATCTCCTTATAATTAAAAACATTTTAGTTATCTAGTTGGAAAATTTTGGCATATCTGTATAGGAAAAATCTAAATTTGCCAACTAGTTGACTAATAACTTCTCCCTAGCAAAAATTAATTTTTCCAATTAGTTGACTAATGACTTCTCCCCAGTAACACTTAAATTTGCCAACTAGTTGACAATAAATGTTGCCCCAGCAAAACTTTCCTTTTCCAACTAGTTGACTAATAACTTCTCCCAAGCAAAACTTAATTTTTCCAACTAGTTGACTAATAACTTCTCCCTAGCAAAACTTAATTTTGCCAACTAGCTGGAAAGAAAAATTGCCCCAGAAAACAATTCATTTTCCAACTAGTGGCTAATAATAGTTAGAATTTATTCTGAATAGCATAAAATATGTTAATAATATAGGGTTTTTTCAAATTTAATTATCACTATTGTTATGGGATACCACCAGATGGCTAATTTGACAGTGTATATATATACAAATCTTTGAATTAGCCAACCAACCAACCAGTATCTTAAGCCTAGGAGTCCTGCTAGACATAGGGAAGCTTATTAAGAAAACAATTCCTACTCCATAATATGCAGAAATAATCCTAGTTGACACATTTGCAGGGGGAGAGCCTTTATCTCACTTCTTCCTTGTTTTCAAGTTTCTCTAAGAAATTCAGGATTTTCTAGAACCTATATATTCTCAGTATATATACCCCCATCCCCCCCTAATGTGCAAAATATATACCTAGAATTGCATCCTCAATCTAAAAATATAACATCCATTTGCATCACAAATGACATTTACTCCCATATTAGCATGTGTGGAATGGATGTCCCTATTGTTACTATTGTGTTACAACTTCTGTCTCTCTCCCTGTCTCCCTCTTAATGGGAGATATATTTTGAGTTATATATTGAGCTTTGAAGCCAGGGATTTTTTGTTTTAATTCCCAGGATATTTAGTCTTATACCTGGTCTCAAAAGTGAGATTGAATTTGTCAAAGCTTGGAGGGTTATTCTTCCTGTCTGTTTAAAGAAAATGGATGCAGAGGCTATTTGAAGTTTTGTTCATTTCTATAAATGATTTGCCACAGGTATCCCAACACAGGACTCCACCCTTTGACTATTGGAAAAAATTAGTTTATAAGCTTATATAGAATGGTACTATCAAATCTCCTTATAATTAAAAACATTTTCGTCATCTAGTTAGAAAATTTGGCATATCTGTATAGGAAAAATCTAAATTTGCCAACTAGTTGACTAATAACTTCTCCCCAGCAAAAATTAATTTTTTCCAACTAGTTGACTAATGACTTCTCCCCAGCAACACTTAAATTTGCCAACTAGTTGACAATAAATGTTGCCCCAGCAAAACTTTCCTTTTCCAACTAGTTGACTAATAACTTCTCCCCCAGCAAAATTTAATTTTTTAAAACTTAATGGATACATATTTGAACGTTTTGTTTATTTCTATCTTGCATTTAATGGACATAAATTGTGTATGTTCCTTCATTTATCTGTCTGTTTCTTTTCTGGAGGAATATTTTTGTCTCATTTTTAGAATTTGTAATTAATTTTTTCCAACTAGTTGACTAATAACTTCTCCCAGCAAAACTTAATTTTTTTTAACTAGTTGACTATAACTTCTCCACAGCAAAACTTAATTTTTTTTTACTAGTTGACTAATAACTTCTCCACAGCAAACACTTAAATTTGCCAAACTAGTTGACAATAAATGTTGCCCCAGCAAAACTTTCCTTTTCCAACTAGTTGACAAATAACTTCTCCCCAGCAAAACTTAATTTTGCTGACTAGTTAACTAATAACTTTCTCCCCAGCAACACTTAATTTTGCCAACTAGCTGGAAACAAACATTGCCCCAGAAAAAAAATTTATTTTCCAACTAGTTGACTAGTCACTTCTCCCCAGAAAAACTTTATTTTTCCAGCTAGTTGACTAATAACTTCTCCCCAGCAACACTTAATTTTGCCAACTAGCTGGAAAAAAACCATTGCCCCAGAAAACAATTTATTTTCCAACTAGTTGACTAGCAACTTTTCCCAACAATACTTTCTTTTATCCAACTAGCTAGAACCAAACTTACCCTATAAAACACTTTTGTTAACCATCTAGTTGGCAAGTAACTTTTCCTCAGGATAATTTCTTAGCTAACAACATGATTTAAAGAGAAAACAAAAAACATACTATTCCTGGTCCAACAAAAATTGGCAGTATATGCTTTTAACAAATGCACTACAGCTAAATTAAATCAAACAAACTGAATTCAGGAGTAAATAGTCTTGAAGCAAGGAACTAAGTCTTCTCTTCTATAAGTGAATATAGATATATATATATATATATATATATATATATATATATATATATATATATATATATATATATATATATATATATATAGTATATATATATATATATATATATATATATATATATATATATATATATATATATATATATATATATATATATATATATATATATATATATATATATATATATATATAGATAAATAAATATATATATATATATATATATATAATATATATTATATATATATATTATATATATCTATATATATATATATATATATATATAATATATATATAAAGGAGAAGACTTAGTTCTGTGGCTTCAAGACTGTTTACTCCTGAATTCAGTTTGTTTGATTTACCTTAGCTTTAGCGCATTTTTTAAAAGCACATACTGCCAATTTTTTTGTTGGACCTGGAATAGTAAATTTTTTGTTTTCTCTTTTATGTCACACCTCATTAGCTAAGAAATTATTCTGAGGAAAAGCTACTAGCCATATAGATGGCTAACAAAAGTGTTTGTTATGGGTTTGTTTGGTTCTAGCTAGTTGGATAAAGAAAGTATTGCTGGGGAAAAGTTGCTAGTCAACTAGTTGGAAAATAAATTGTTTTCTGGGGCAATGTTTGTTTCCAGCTAGTTGGAAAAATTAAGTGCTGCTGGGGAGAAGTTATTAGTCAACTAGTTGGAAAAATAAAGTTTTGCTGGGGAGAAGTTCCTAGTCAAACTAGTTGGAAAATGAATTGTTTTCTGGGGCAATGTTTCTTTCCTGCTAGTTGACAAAATTAAGTTTTGCTGGGGAGAAGTTATTAGTCAACTAGTTGGTAATAAAATTAAGTTTTGCTGTGGAAAAGTTATTAGTCAACTAGTTGGAAAAATTAAATTTTGCTGGGGAGAAGTAATTAGTCAACTAGTTGGAAAAGGAAAGTTTTGCTGGGGCATCATTTATTGTCAACTAGTTGGCAAATTTAAGTGTTGCTGCAGAGAAGTTAATAGTCAACTAGTTGGAAAAATTAAGTTTTGCTGGGGAGAACTTATTAGTCAACTAGTTGGAAAAATTAATTACAAAATTCTAAAAATGAGGCAAAATATTCCTCCAGAACAGAAACAAAGACAGATAAATGAAGGAACATGCATCATTTTATGTCCATTAAATGTAAGATAGAAATGAACAAACTTCAAATATGCATCTGTTTCCTTCCCTTAAACAGACAGGAGGAATAACCCTCCAAGCTTTGACAAATTCAATCTCACTTTTAGGACCAGGTATAAGACTTATTATCCTGGGAATTAAAACAAAAAATCCTTGGCTTCAAAGCCCAAAATATAACTCAAAATAATATCTCCCATTAAGAGGGAGACAGGGAGAGAGATGGGAAGTTGTAACACAATAGTAACAATAGTGATAGTTTAAATTTGAAAAAAAACTATATTATTAACATATTTTATGCTATTCAGAATAAATTCTAACTATTATTAGTCAACTAGTTGGAAAATATTGTTTTCTGGGGAAATGTTTGTTTCAGCTAGTTGGCAAAATTATGTTTGCTGGGGAGAAGTTATTAGTCAACTAGTTGGCAAAATTCTAGGTACTGTTGGCAAATAACTAGGTACTGGATTGACATAAAACGATTTAGTGTGGGTCGTTAGAAAGGTAAAAGTCTGGCAAATAATGGTGAATTTTTTCAGATTTTTTAAAAGATCACCCTGAAGTACCATGAAAGTAGGACCTTGTCAAGTGTCCAGTTTTCGCCCCGTACACGGGTGAAATTGGACAGGCATGGGGCGACCTTGGACAAGACAGTTTTTAAAGCAATTAAACTTTATCCAAATACGAATATTCGTGTAAAATGATACATAATCACTCAAAATCATATGAAAACTCAAAAATCGCATAAAAAAAATCAGCCAGGAACATGCACGGGCATCCGGGTTTCAACTAGAATTGTCATTTTTAAAGCGTACATCAAAAGATCACAACCAAAGACATGCCCCTGAACGAACGGTTCCACCAGCTGAAGAGGGGACAGGAAGCTTCAGTTCTATGTCGGTAATGTCTATCTCAGCAATATCGGGAAGCTGAGGAAACATGAATTTGTCCCCTTGTTTCCGAAGAAAGTTAACCCTCGCAAACTGCTTTTCTACAACATCAAGAACTTCGCCAACATAATACACAAGGGCTTTCTTCTTTCCATACTTGAACTTGACAAGAACAAAGTCTCCGGCTTGAATGTCCTTGTCTACGTCATCCTTATCAAGCCTCATGGATGGAGGTGCAGACGAATCGTCAGATGAATTGTCGTCAAAGTTCAATGTCATCACCACTACTTTCCACTGGAGATTCAATTTGCTTTCTTTTCTTGGCAGTGGGGTGCTGCTTGGCCTGCTTGGGCATAGGCTTTTTACTCTGCTTTTCCTTCTCGCTCCCCAGTGCTTCAGCTTCTAAAGCATCTTTTTCGGGTGTATTGTAAGAATACGAGTTCGACCTTGCTTTTCTTTGCGCATTCCTTCTGGGCTTTGTCATATCTGCTCTTGGATATGGGTCTTACTGCTTCAGTAGTCTCGTTTTCCTAGCTCACTTTGGGGACGAGAAGGTGGAGGAGGAGTAGGGAGAGGGTATTGGCTCCATATCGATTAACGAATCGTCCGTGGTGTGGAC
Source organism: Artemia sinica (assembly GCA_027921565.1). Classification (NCBI taxonomy): domain Eukaryota; kingdom Metazoa; phylum Arthropoda; class Branchiopoda; order Anostraca; family Artemiidae; genus Artemia; species Artemia sinica. Next base: position 20,150 of record JAPEVW010000172.1, read on the forward strand.
GATTTGTCCACCTCAGCAGTAGAAAGTCTACCTCAGAAAATACACTTCTGTTCGAAGGGAGCCAAATTCCAGCTTTCGTGAAACCAACTGTTATATTTTCCGGGTTGAACTTGCGAAGGAATGGTTCTTTGCAGAGCTGGGCAGTCTCGTGAATCGTAATTCGTTGACCCTGGATGGATCTGCAACCAGGTGTTCAGTGATTCTCTCATCACAAACTTGAATTGATCCCTAGGCAGAGACGTCCAATGGCTTGTAACGGTGGGAACAATGGGGAGGAAAGGTCAGGAGGTGGACCCAATTATCTTTGCACAGCCGCACTAATTCCACATCGAAACATGGCTATCGTGGTTGTCCAAGTAGCAGTAGCACAGGTGTCTTCTTTGATGGCTTCACCAGCTTGATGAAGTGCTCAATAGTCAGCTACAAACGTTGATGGAAGTCATCCAACCACTAGGGTGAGAAAGCCCGAGACATCCCTGGGGGGGACTTCTCGAAAAAGCCGGTCCGTTCACCTTGTCACCCGTGGGAATATGAAAACGGGGGGAAGAGAGCTTGACCTAGTGGCTGAAATAAAACCCTAGCATTGTAACATTTTCCCCTCTCTCGTGCTGACATCAATAATCTGTCTGTGAAACTTGCTTCGATCCTTTTCCTTGCGATTACTTTTGGAGCTGGCAATACAGTAGGAACCCCATTTCATCACAGTTCCAGATACGGTTTGGTGGGAACTTGAATTTTTTGTACTAGAGTTTCTGCAGGTTAGTTGGTCAAATGAACAGATTCACAACCACTGAATTGAAGCAGCATGGTCCTTGCCGTGGCTGGTATTTCCAGGCTTTACGAATAGATAGCGTCTGGGTTTGTCGTTTCATAAAGCCTGAGAACCAGTCAACCCTAGCTATGTCGTCTCGCAAGAAAACCAGGCTCTCCGGCGTTTTTGTCGACGCCATCAATTTTCGCCCATTCAAAGGCAAGTTTCTCGCTTCTTTTGGGTGAGGAGGCAGTGATTGCATCAGCTGACATTTTAGGAGTATACTCTACAAAACTCTTTTTTCTTGTTTAGTTAGAGAAAACAGTTTTTCTCTTCAGGTTGGCGCGATGGGCTTGGGCGACTGGGGTGTAACTGGTATTCGCTCGAGGTTCTTCAGTAACTCCTTGTCGATTTTTTTCAGAGCATATGCGACGGTTGGTTTTTTTTTTTTTTTGATTTCTTCAGTCCCATAGGTTTTTGGCGAGGGGGGCATTTCTAATAGATAGTCTACGCTCTAAGACTGCATTCACTGCTCTGCTCCATGGATTCGCCATCTGGGTAGATCTGTGTTTCCTGATGTAGTTGCGAACCTATTGTCCAACTAGAAAGAACAAACAGTAAATGCACGGAAATAACCTGAAAATAGCCTTAAGAGGCAATGATATAAACCGGGTCCCTCCTTACTTACAGTTTGTTGCCACGAATGTTTTGATCATGTAATTAAAAAAAAATTATATTAAAAAAAATTAAAAAAAAAAACTTTTTTTTAATTAACGGCTTTTGTGATTAAGGGTCATTCTTAAAGCATTGGAACAAAAATTTGAACTTTAGCGTAGAGTGAGGTATTGACTAGGGGGTGAACCCCCTAAAATACGTAATAAAAATATACGAATATAGTTTGTTACGTGAGTGAATTCATAAGTTTACGTCAGAACAAAATTTCGAGGAAAGCCATTTAAAATAAAATTGATATACAAATTTTGTTTGAATTATTCATGTAGCGATGAGCCAAAATTGAAGCTGCATTAATTCAAAAAACGTCCTGAAATTAAATACAAAAGACGAGTTTTTTTAACTGAAAGTAAGGAGCGTAATTAAAACTTAAAACGAACAGAAATTATTCCGTATATGAAGGGGTTGTCCCCTCCTCAACGCCTCGCTCTTTACCCTAAAATTTTTTTTATTGTTTAAGAAAATAGAGTTGTGAGAAAACGAGTCAAACTTTAGCGTAGTAAAGAAAGCGAGGCGTTTGAGGAGGGGATATACGGAATAATTTCTGTTCGTTTTCAAGTTTTTATGTTGCGTCCTTTCATTAAGCTAATGAAAACAGCCCAACTTAAACCTCGTTGTGTTGTGCGAAAAAAAAACACCATCTACACACAAGCAAACGCCATCTAGCATCATCGATCAAACTCCAATATTAGTTAAGAAATTCTCTAAAAAAATGCCCTCCAAAGAGGCAAAGACATTCTCTAAAATGATAAACAAAAATAGCACGGGGTGAAGTTGGACACACGGGGCGACCTTGGACAGCGTCCAAAGTCGCCCCCGAATTGCTTGTCCAATCTCGCCCCTATCGAACCAATTTTAGAAAATGGCGTTCCTGAAAAAGAAGTACTCGAATAGACAAATCAAACTCAGGGCATAGATAGAGGATGTATCTAGCAGCTGTATGAACAACATCAACAACAAAGAAAAACTACCACCTTTTGTTACCAGCAAATCAAGCTGATGTTGCGACTCCCAGATTTTTTTTAAGCATCAAAAAACTTTTTACCTCTATCCTGGTGCTAACATTCCTGTTAGATTTCAAACTTTCCCCTGCCAATGTAGACATACATAGAGCCCCATTCTACCCTATTTTTGTGGATCGATAGAAGCAATAGGATAGATGTCAGGTTCGACGTCCAAGTTCGCCCCTGTCCAATTTCGCCCCGTTCTCGCCTATATATTGAAATTTAAATACACAGCCTAATCTTCCAAGGCTGTTAAGGGTCTCTTTAGTTTGATGTAAGTCTATGTCCAGTGTTTCAAAGTTAAGGTTTGGTAGGATATTGAGAGCAGATTTGGAGTTAGAGAATACTACTGTAAGTTTGTTGCTCTGTTTCAGTTTAATTAGGGTCTCTAAGCCCAAATTGATTGCAGCTACTTCAGCTGTAGTATGGCTGGTCCCTGTCTTATATTTTTTCCATAATGCATAGGCTGTGCTCTCTTAGAAAGCATCCACTTCCACATCCATCTTCACTTAATGATCCATCAACATATAGTTGGTTATATCCATTATATTCCTTTTTTAAGAGCTGTTTGAAATGTTGGATTACAGTTTGGGATTCAATTTTTTCCTTTTTTGGGGGGAGAATTCTAGTTTAAAACCTCTGGGGTCATTGATATCCACGGTGGATCTTTGCTATTTTAGTTTTAACATGTTCTATTTCGATGGGGTAGTGTGCCCTGGCCATAATTGCTGACATCAGTGGGGGATTTTTTGGCTCTAGTCAGCTATTTCTGGCTTCTGGAAAGTAAGAAATGGTGAGGGGTTGTTGGTATCTTGTGGTTAAAAGTTTGTATCTATTTTCAATTGGTGGAAGCCCTCCTTCTTGTAGAAGGTTTTGAATCTTTGTTGTTTTCCTACATCCTGTGGCAAGGCAAAATACAGCAATCTGCCTTGATTGCTGTATTTTGCACACATTCTAATTTGTTGAAGAGCTGTTTTGAGCAAGTTCCATGGATAATCAGGCCATACTCAATTACTGGTCTGATGTACTGGTACTATCCATACCTATCCATACTACTCCAAGTTGTACCACATAGTCTTTGATTAATTCTCATCTTTTTCATGCATGATTGTATGATATGGTCAATGTGAGGTTTGAATGTAAGCCTGTTGTCCAGAATTATTCCAAGGTATTTAGTTGCACTGGTAGTTGGATTGTAGAATTTCCTAGGGTAACTGGTTGTAATTCTACTTTCTGTATATTATGGAAATATATGATCACTGATTTGGGGACTGATATGGTAGTTTCATGCTGGTAGAAAAGTCCCTGGAGGTTATTAGCAATCATTTGGAGTTTAATTGCAGCTTCAGCAAATGTTTTCCATGTTGATCATGCTCCAATGTCATCTGCAAAAATTCCATGTGGTGAGTCAATTTTTAGTGCTGTCATATACAAATGAATAATAAGCAGCTGAGTACGGGTCCTGTGGGTCCCTTTTCAATTGTCTTGAAGATGATAGGTTCCCAGTTACTTTAACTTTAAAGGTTCTATTATCTAGAAAGCTATCAATCAGTTTTCTGATTGGTTGGGGGATAACCTAATGCATGGAGTCTTTCCCCTAGTATGTCTTTTTGTGCATTATCATATGCTCCTTCTAAATCAATCAGTACAGCACCCAGCATTAATCCCTCATTCATAGTTTTTCTGAGCATCTGTGACAAGTTTCAAAATGATGTCTATAGTTGAATGGTAAGCTCTGAATCCAGCTTGATATTTTGGGAGGATGTTATTTGTCTCTGTATACCACTGGACACGGTTTTACAACATTCTCTCAAACAACTACCAAAGGTTCGTAGCATACAATTGGTCTGTATGAATGTGGGTCATCTTTGGGTTCCCTTGTTTGGCCACAGGTGTTATAATTGCTTGTTTCCATTGCTGGGGGAATACTCCTTCTGTGTAGCAGAGGTTTAAATGTATGTAATAGGAGAGCTTCTTGGAAATTTCGTGGAGCATTTGATATCCAGAGATATGGATTTCATCTTCACCTGGGCTTGCTTTTTGATTCATTTTATTAACTGCTTGCAGGAATTCATTTGTTTTAAAGGGTTGTGTTAGTGGTGTTACTCATAAACTGTATTTAATCTTTCATTGTTCCTTTGCTTATTTAACTCTTCTTTGTGGGCAAACTTCTGTTTTGTAGTAGACGTCAGAAAGTGCTTCAGCTTTTTTGCTATCATCTTCAAGTTGGATGCCAGATAGAAGTAGGGATGCTTAATGTTATTCTTCTTTTTTCCTGCTCCCATGATTCTGTCTAAAAATTGTGTATTTTTGATTCAGGTGTGTATTTGTCCATATTTTCCAAGTAGGAAGCCCATTTCAGGGCTTTGGCCTTTATTGTGTCTCTTCTGAGTCCTGAGCAGGCTTGTTTTAAATTGGATGTATGTTTTGGGATTTGGTTTTTTTCTAAAATTCTTTTCTGTGTCTCTTTTTGCAGTAAATGAGGCTTGACACTGGTCATTCCACCATGGTTTTGATGTCTTCCTTGAAGATTTGTTTAGGTATTGTTTGTTGTAGTTCTAGGTATTGATGAATATTGCAGCTTCTTTGAGATGAGTACTTAGTCTTTTGGTACAGAATTCTGTGTCTTGGCTTTCTTGAATTGGCATGTAATCAATATTTTTTAGATATTCTTTAAAATTTAGTCCAGTTTGGCCCTGTTATTGTTAAATTTTGGTGTGTGCTCTTCTTCTTCATAAACAGTTCTACCTATTTCTACCTGTATGGCATAGTGGTCTGTTAGTAGGTGAGGGACTGTACTTAATTTTGAGTATCTAGATAGTTTATTTTGGCATTAGTTGTAGGTCAATGGTGGAGAAAATGTTGGTTTTGCAGTTCTGATAGGTATTCACACCATCTGGTGTGTAGCTATTGACATTTCTGGGAATTCATTTAATAGGTTTTCTAAAAAATTGGCCTGCCTTGTTGGTTTTTTTTTTCCTCCTCCCCAAGTAGGGCTATGAGCATTGAAGTCTCCTGCTATTATTATTTTTGATGAATCATCTTAGGTGCAATTTCTGTAAGGAATTCCTTAGCTTCTTGGTTTTACCATTGGGATTGTAAAAGGAGTATATTGTTAGTGTTTCTCTATCTTTAAGACTTTATTTTTACTCCAACTACATCAACCTCGTTTGGGTATTCCTTTGGTATTATGAAGTTGTGCTTAACATCTTTCCTTACAAGGATATCCACATCCCCCTCCTTTCCTGCCTGATGATCTTTCTTTCCTGTAGAGCTCATATCCTTCTACCCATAGTTTTTACTTTCTTGGTCAAGGTGGGTTTCCTGGAGACATATAACCATGGGTAACTTTCACTTTAATATACATGAGCAGCTGGTCTAGCTTCTCTTTTGATAGTGAGCGTGTGATCAATTGGAGGATCTTTAGTGTTGTTTAGCTCTGGTTTTGTAATGGATGGTTGTGGATCGGTCTTTATGCATTGGCCATATAGTGGAAAAGCTTGATGGTTATTTAGGATGGTGATTAGATCTAGCTCTGGGCAGTCTCTACTAAGCTTATAGAGAAGTTATTTTGTGGCTAGTTCTCTCATGATGACTGCCTTTAAGTCCTTGGGGCATTTTAGCTTGGGAAAAAGGAAGTACTTGTCATGGTGTAGGCTGATGGGGTTGTTGATTGCCTTGGCTGTGTTGATGGGCATTAATTCTGTGGCCTGGTTTGTGGCTGATGCTACTGGAGCTAATGGCTTGGGGGGTTTTGCTTGATACCTGGTAGGCTTGTGGGTCTTGCTTGCCTATTGCTGTTGCTGGTGCTTGCTGGCGCAGAGAAAAACAGGGAAGAGAATCTGGCTGGTATTGGAGATTTTGCGGCGTGCTAGATGTTCTTGGTGTCCATGGGGTCTCAAGCATGCTGTATGGTGCGGGTGTATGGGGAGAGGTGTATGTTTGGAAAAACTGTTTCTGAGGGGATATCTGGCTGGTTGCATTTACTGACTTGTTGGGCATGCTGAGTGATGTTGGGTGATTGCTGATGGGATGATAATTTCTGTATGATCTTTTTGTGGCTTTTTTGGTGGATTGGTGTGGTATAGGATTTTTTCCAATCTGATGGTCAAGGCTGTATCCAGGGGGGGGGGGGGGGTGGGGGGGAGGGGGGGGGGGGGGGGGGGGGGTTTACCTGGTTTGAACCCCCCCCCCCCCGAAATGATTTTTTTTGACCGAGTCGAAAATTAGTAAAACCTTAGTAAAAATCAGTAAAATTAGTCGAAAACCGTGTCGAAAATTAGTACCCCCCCCCCCGAACAAAAATCATGGATCCGTTCTTGCTGATGGTAGTTCTCCATTTTTCCTCATCTTGTCCTTTGGATTTGTTAACATCAAGTTTTGTCAAGGCTACTAAAGACCATTCCTTCAGTAACTTTACAATTCAGGCATTAGATCAGATATAAATCTGATTGTGCTGCAGGGATGGTTGGACAAGATCAGATAGGGAAAGCAGAGGCAAACTGGGTATTTAATACATTAGCCTTGTCTACTGGCAATGAGTGGGTTATGCCATTATGTGTGAGGTCAGGAATGGTGTGATGATTAGGAATTTTTTAGCAGAAACATGTCTCCAGAAGGATTTAGGGTTTGCCTTGATGTCTGTGGCAAGCTTTCTCCTCATGTTCAGACTTCAGTTTCCTAATTGCATTGGAAGCAAGGTTCCAAGCCTTTTTGCATACCTCTACCAATTTTTTTTACTGTGTTTTCTTATTTTTGTTGACCTTTTCCAGGCTCTGATTTCCTGTTGATTTTTCTTTACATCCTTTTGTGAGGAATGGAAGTGTTTTCAGCTGTTTTCAGTAAATGACATGGGAGTTGCTTCTTCTCATTCAATAGGAGGGCTTCCTTTACAATTTGTCCATGATGTGTTGATATCAGAATGATTAGTTTCAGACTAATTTACTGAGGCTAGCTCCTTTTGTATTGCTTGATAGTCAATAAAAGTTTGAGGATGGAGATTTGGTTGCAGAAGACTATTCAAGGACAACATAGAAAGGATGACTGAGTGATTGCTGTTGCCAACTGGGGAAGAAATCATTTCTGACAAGGGGATCTGGATTGCTCAAAATTACAAAGATCCAACGAGGAAGGATTCTGGTTGCCATGATGCCTTGTTGGCTTGTCAACTGTTTGATGAAGAAAATTATCAGATAGACAAGACACAAATGGCGAATCTCCATTGCTAGATGCCTGCATGACCAAGACCATCAACCAACTCAATGAGGGGAAGTTGAAATCCACCAATAATTATCAAATCAGATACTACCATTGGTGATACTGAAGATGCCATTTTGTCAATGATTGTTTTGAGAGATATTTCGAATTCATTTAGACTGGTGCACTAGGGCTTCTATTACACCGACCCTTCCATCGGGACCACACACCCAATATAGTTTTTTTTTCTGCTTGAAAAGTAATATCAAGCTATAAAACTTTCCACCCAGGGTACATTGGAAATTAGACAATTGATAAGACTAACACCTGGACATGTCAATATAGCAAAACTCCGAAATGCTGTTTCTTTATTGACAGCTGTGTGGCCCTGTTCTACATGGTCTGGCTGTAAGCTTCGAGCCTATCAGATATGAAACAAGTTTTAGCTATCATAAGTCAATAGAGCCAACATTAGTTTTATAATTTTGTTTAATAATTTGTGTCCTGCTTTCTTTAAAGAAAATCCTGTCTCAAGTTTGTGCTGCATTGCCATTTTTTTTTTTTTTAGTTTGAGTAGTTGGGGATAAGTTCATTTTGCCATTGTTAGTAAATTCAAAGTGCTGTAGTTTAAGCTTACATTATTTTTGCACAAATGGAGAATTTAAATAACTTACATCTAAGCAAAGCTAACTTAAAGCAAATTTATAAAACAAATATAACATTTGACTATGCACACAATATACTATATTATTACCTTACCTTAAATCGCGTGTCCACCGCCTGATAAGGCAGTGATGATCCTCCTGTGGAACATCTTGCTGGTGGTGTGACATGATTATGGTTTGGCATCCCAGGTTAGCCTATTTTCTGAATTTTACACTCTGCATCTGGCCCAGTCCCGGTCGACTCCTCCTTTCTTGAATGCATCTATGGTTGGGAACTGGATGTGGCTTCAGAGAGGCTGTTCTAATAAGGGACAGAGAAGAATTGCCAGCAAGAATTGTAGTTCATTATGTGATGAACTACAAGAAAGACACAGAAAATTGGTGTCCTAGATTGTAACATTGCAAATTGATATTTTTATTTTTATTATTATTATTTATTTGAAAACCTGAAATTTTATATTTTTCCAAATCTGTTCTCACAAAAAAAAAAAAAAATATTTTGCCGAATGTATTTTTCTATATCAGTTTTCCCCTTGGCCTAGGGGGGGTTTAGTCTACTGCTTAGGGTTCAAACTGATCAAAAGAAACCATTTTTCAGCCCATTCAGGGCCCCCCTGACATCCCTTCCCCTCCAACATGAAACAATGACCTCCTTAGACAGGTAATAATTCTTGTAACTTTAGATTCATTTAAAAAAAAATATGTTAGCCCTTTTTTGTGCCCCAAACTAATTATTTTCTTATAGTTAGGGTTCATTTGTCCCAGTGATTTAGAGCTTTAAATTTGAGTCTGTTTTTTTTTTTTCAGACAAAAAGAGTTTCTCTTGGCCATTTTTTGGAGAAGTGACATTTTTTTCAAACTTTCTCTTGTGCATTGAAAGCGTCTGGCGGCCTACGGACTAACGGATATAATTTTTATCTGACTAGAAAGAAAGTTTTTGACCCTTTTTTTAGTCCCCATTTTTAGGCATGCCCCAAACCAATTTTTTTTTTTTTTTTCATGTTAAACTCCTCTTAGCCTGGGGATCTTATGGCTGCAAGTTTCAGAATAATCAGGGATAAGAAAGTCTGAGGCCTATTATTGGGCCTCCTAACACCCTTCTCCTTCCAGCGAAAAATTGTTATTTTTGGGGCATTTTTTCACTTAGCCCAGACAATGGTCCCCTTGAAAGTTCAAATCAAGCCTATCAAAAGAAAACCTTTTTGGTCCCTTTTCGGGTCATATTTCAGAGGAGGGTTCTAGCCCTCAAACTAAAATTTTTCTTGTACATTAGGGTCCACATTGCCAATGATTGATAGTTTTTATTTCAAGCCATTCAGAAAAAGAAGAAAGTTTGTTGACCCTGTTTGGCCTCTCTTTAGGGGTCCTTTTGTTTTTGCAAATTGGGGTCCCATTGACCAAAGATTTTCAAAACACAACTACTACAACTTGCAACTGCTACTACTTGCAACTACTACTACTTGCATCTACTACTACTAACTACTACTTATGGCTACTACTACTCTTGTGGCTACTACTACTACTACTTGGGACTGCTAACTACTATTGCAACTACTACTATACTTATGACTACTGCTACTACTTACAAATAGACTACTTCTACTTGCACCTACTACTATTACTACTACCCTCTTGCGACAACATATAATACTTGCTACCAATACTTTATTTCAAGAACTGTTCAGTAGATTATTGGATCAATAGATTAGTTCAAGAACTGTCCTGAACCTTGATTTCAAATTGAATGAAAATTTATGCAATAACTACATTCATTACAAGTCAACTCTCAGATCACCTTATTTCCGACTTGAGAATTTAAACTAGAATCCAATATTTTAATTCTTGAGCCAAAAACCCGAAAATACTCGTAATATGACCCTATAATAAAACTCTGGCAATCGAAACCAGACATAGATTAATCTTAAAATAAATCCAAAAAGGAAGTTTGAAAGGAAAGTAAAGAGCTATATTAAAACTTAAGCCAAGCAGGATTAAATTCCTTTATTAATTCAAATTTAAAACGACGAGAAATTACTCTTAAAGAATAAATGAAACCCCAAAAAATGAACAAAAAAATTAAAATCAATAATCATATTAAACATGCATGTAATGAAAAAACTGATATAAATGAAGAAAATAAATCTTAAAATGAGCAAGAATTTAAATGAATACTCAAGTTAAACTCAAAACAAACAGAAATTACTACAAACAAGAGCTTGGCAACCCTCTAAAGGCTATTGCATCATTTGCACTTTACTGAAAACAAAATACATTTTAACTTTTTTTTTGTAATAATTATAACATTGAAAAAATTAAAAAATTCCTGTTAAATAAAATCTTGAATTTACTGAAGTTTGCAGGAATTAATATCATTATATTATTCAGTTTAGTTTAATTGTTCTTTGCTTTGTCACTAGTTTAGTTTGGTATTTCAAACACAAAAAAAAAAAAAAAAAAAAAAATTCAACTCCTTCTGGATGTTGAACATTAGATCCCCCCCCCCCCCCATTGTAGATTTCTTGAATTAACACTGATTGATAAGTCAGAGTTTTAACTTTCAATGCTCAGGTTGTTTCTTCTATAGCTCTTATTTTTTTATGTTTTCTCTCTTTTTTTATAAGTGGTTCAAGTTAAGCCCCCCCCCCCCAGTTTGATAAAGCCTTTCATTGGGAAACAGAAATATTTGGTCTTTCATTGTTGGTACAATTTCTTTTCAACTCTCTAACAAATCTTGTCCTTTTTCATATTCTCATTTTGTTATGATCTTTGGTTTGTGAGATTAAGTGCTGTCCTTCCAAATTTTTTATCTATTCTTTGAATTGTCCCTTTTGTATAAAAAAAAAGGTTTCTTGTCTTTCTTATCTTCCCTGAAATCTAAAGAAATTATTGGTCAGAAATTTCCACTTTGATTTTTTCAAAATTCAAGAAGCTGAATTTCAAGACAATTCAAGAAATAAAATTCATGAAATAACCATTTTGAATGAAATCAAATTATAAATTTAACATTTTGACTGGAGGCAAAGAATAAAAAAAAACAATTAACTTGCAAATCCCACTAAGTCTGGCGTCTATTATCAATAATACGTCTATGGCAACTAGAAACGCAAAAAGTCTGCTGTTGTACAAAATGGTGTTTAAATTTACAAAGTTCAGAAAAAGAGAAGACCTGAGTCACACGCTACTCAGAAAAGAGTAAGAACAGATCCACAAACAGACTCAAAAGAAATATAGAGTACAGAATATGTATATATAGAGGGGACCACTACATATCGCAATGTATAAAATAGGAATAATAGATAAATATGTTTGGGAATGAAGTTCACAATATAATGTTGTGAAATACAGCTATATTAGAAACGGGCTTGGTTTAATTGAGAACATTATTTTACACAATTTTTTTGTCACACTTCAAAATAAATTAACAGAAATTGTGACAGCTTAATTAGGGCCCCTTCTAAAATACGGATGGGGCTATAGCCCCAGCCAGCCCCTGTCTACACTAATTTACCTATAGTGTAGACGCCACTGTCTACACTAATTACCATGAGAGCGCTAGAAGATTTTGAATAACAAAAAAAAAATTATTTTTCTTCAATAAAAAAAGAAAATAAATTATGGGAGATACTTCAGTACCTTTTTGTCTCATACAACCTTCTTAAATACCTTGGTTATCACTTGTTCATTTCGGCTGTGGCAATTCAAAATGTGGTATGTACACAGCCCGTTTTTTTTTTTTTTTACAGGAGAAGAAAAGAATCAAAAATAATCATTTGGTTTTGATTGTTTTTTATGAACCCAGCATTTGTTTGCGCAGACATCAAAGATACGGTTAAACAATATGAAACCAAAACTCCCTATTTCTATGCGTGTGAAAAAGGGGATTTAACGCATATTAAAGAAACAGGAATTTTCAAGGTTCCTGAAAACAAATAAGATACGAGAAAGCAGATTTAAACTAGCCATTAGAGCGTGCTTACTTCAAGAATGTAGCTGAACTTGAATTGCAACCTTTCTGAATTTTTGCTGAAAAAAAAAAAAGATTGACTTCTTCCCCTCCAGTCAGTGCAAATAATGAATAAGTTCCGCTTCATTGTTATGTCTTACTTTTCTAGTATTTATGCTCGATATGGGTAGGAATTGTATACTTAATTTTTTTCTTGTAGGTTAAAGATATCACTCTCGCGATGTCCTGTGGCGAAAAGCTTTATACTTGGTGCTCCAGCTGAAAACCTCCCCAAAAACCCCTATGCTTTCAACAAGGTTTGGTCCCCCAAAGAACAATAGTCTCAACTGCTGAAAGATTTAAGCATATAAAAGATTGCCCAGAAGTTGTTGATTCATTAAAAACAGAGCCAATATCTGTTGATGTTGTGCTGGAACATGGGAAAATTGTCACGATGAAACTATACCAGGCAGAGAAATACGCCAAAAAAAAGAGATTTAAAGCTCATGCCTATAAAGGAGCATAATCGACCTATACAGCTTTTTAAGCTTGTCACTGGATCAGAATTTTTCAAATATGAAATGGAACAGAAGCATGCAAAAAAAAAAGCAGAGCAGGAAATAAAAGCACCATGAGAAGCGAATGAAATATTACATGTAAAATAGAAGATCATGATTTATATGCAAAGTTGAATCAAATCAAAGAAAATGGCTGACAAAGAACATACAAACTGAAGTCACAATAAGTTTTAGGTCTAATGAAGAGGACAAAGCGGTAATTCTTTTATGAACTGTTAGGATCTAAAGATGTTTTTTTTTTTTAAAACGGAAATTTGCTTTTACTCCTTCGTTAACTGTAAATATGACATGAATACAGTGACTTGGAACAGAACTAAAATTCATTTGTAGTTGCATAAGAAATTGTTTTATTCTATTAGTGCTAACTGGCTATTTTGTCAATTGGTGAATTATAATATTGAGAAATGGTCAAACTCAGTTACAGTGGTGCACCTGGTGGGGGGGGGGGTGAAAAAATGTCATTATATTTTCATAAAAAAAATGCTCCCTTCTTGATTTTAAATCTTTATTTTAAGAAATCCTCGCCCTTCCTCTATATTTTATGAATTGGCGCCCCTGAGGTAAACGTACGTCATTTAAAATTGTATGTAGTACGTATATTTGTGCTAAAAAAAAAAAAAAAAAAAAAAAAAAAAAAAAAAGAGAAAAAAAAAAAAAAAAAAAAAAAAAAAAAAAACAAAATCAAACTTAAAAATCTCTCTCTCCCGTCCCTTATGAAACAATGTTCTAACATCACCCTCATAAATGCTTAGCATTTTTGCAATTATCATAGGCAGCGCAATAGCGCTGCCTAAGTAAAGAACGATGTGGGCACAATGTGTTATTTATTTTTCGTTCTGGGTCTTAGACCAGGGCAACTTCGTATCGAAGGAGTTGTCGTAGAAACTTCGAAAAGGGCTCATTCGATTGGAAGTTGGAGTGGCTAGTGCCCTTTTTAGTAGTCGAAAGTGATTGGAAGGCAACTAACACCCATCCACGCCCACCACCATTTCCCCAAACACGCCCAGTCAAAATTTTGAAATGCCATTTTGTTCAGCGTAGTTGATTTCCAAATAGAAATTTTGTTTTTTGAGCAGGACACTCCCCCACAGCCCTCAGGGCGAGGGTTTTAAGTTATGCCCTTGGGGCATGTACGGTTTTTATAAAAAGCTTTGTCGTAGAAACTTCAAAAAGGGATCATTCGATTGGCAATTAAAAGGGCTAGTGCCCTTTTTAATAGTCGAAAAGGATTGGAGGGCAACTAACCCCCCTCTCATGCCCCACATATTCCCCAAACACATACAATTAAAATTTTGAGATATCCATTTTGTTCAACTTAGTTGAAAGTTCTGGAAATTTGGTCTTTGAGGATGACAACCACCCCCCCCCAGCCCTCAGAACAAGGGTCTTAAGTTATGCCCTGGAGGCATATGTTTTTTTTTTTTTTTTAGAAAAGCGTTGTCGTAGAAACTTCAAAAAAGGCTCATTGGTTTGGAAATTGAAACGGTTAGTGCCCTTTTTAATAGTCGAAAGTGACTGGAGAGCAACTAACATCCCTCTCACGCCCACCTTTTCCCCAAACACATCCAATCAAAATTTGAGATAGCCATTTTGTTCAAAGTAGTTGAAAGGTCCGGAAATTATATCTAAGAGGATGACACTCCCCCACAGCCCTCAGGGTAAGGATTGTGTTATGCCTTGGGGGCAAATAAGGTTTTTATTGAAAGTTTTGTCGTAGAAACTTGAAAAAGGGCTCATTCGATTGGAAATTCAAAGGGCTAGTGCCCAGTAGTCGAAAGTGATTTGAGAGCAACTAACCCCCCTCTCACCTTCAGATTTCCCCCAAAAACATCCAAACAAAATTTTTTAGATAGCCATTGTGTTCAACGTAGTTAAAAGTTTTAGAAATTAGGTCTCTGAGGATGATAAACCCCTCAGAGCCCTCGGGGCAAGGGTTGTAAGTTATGCCCTGGGGGCATATAAAGTTTCATAGATAGTGATGTAGTAGAAACTTCAAAAGGGCTCATTCGATTGGAAATTAGAAGGGCTTGTGCCCTTTTTAATAGTCGAAAGTGATTGGAGGATAACTAAGACCCTCTCACACCCACCATTTCCCCAAACAACATCCAATCAAAATTGTGAGATAGTCATTTTTTGTTCGACGTAGTTAAAAAGTCTGGAAGTTATGTTTTTGAGGATGACACTCCCCCACAGCCCTCAGGGCAAGGGTTGTAAGTTATGCCCTGGGGGCATATAAGTTGTTTTTTTTTTTGTAGAAAGCTTTGTCGTAGAAACTTCAAAAAGGAATCATTCGATTGAAATTGAAACGGTTAGTGCCCTTTTTAATAGTCGAATTGTGATTGCGAATGTGATGGTAAGTAACCCCCCCCCCCCCCTCTCATGCTCACCATTTCCCCAAAACACATCCAATCAAAATTTTGAGATAGCCATTTTGTTAAACGTAGTTGAAAGGTCCGGAAATTATATCTTTGAGGATGACAACCCCTCACAGCCCTCAGGTCAAGGGTTGCAAGTTATGCCTTGGGGCATATAAACTTTTTATAGAAAGCGTTATCGTAGAAACTTCAAAAAGGGCTCATTCAATTGGAAATTGAAAGGGCTATTGCCCTTTTTAATAATCGGAAGTGATTGGAGGGCCACTAAGCCCCCTCTGACGCCCACCATTTCCCCAAACACATCCAATCAAAATTTTGAGATAGCAATTTTCTTCAACGTAGTTGAAAATTCTGGAAATTTGTTCTTTAAGGATGACACCCCTCCCCCCCCCAGCCCTCAGGGCAAGGGTTTAAAGTAAGTTATGCCCTGGGGTCATATAAGGCTTTTATTGAAAGTTTTGTCATAGAAACTTCAAAAGGGCTCATTCGATTGGAAATTGAAAGGGCTAGTGCCTTTTTTAATAGTTGAAAGTGATTGGAGAACAATTATTAACGCCCCCCTCTCACGCAGCCACCATTTCCCCAAATACATCCAATCAAAATTTCGAGATAACCATTTTGTTTAACGTAGTTGAAAGTTCTGGAAATTAGGGTCTTTGAGGATGAACAACTCCCTCACTACCCTCAGGGCAACGGTTGTAATTCATGCCCTGGGGGCATATAAGGTGTTATAGAAAGCTTTGTCGTAGAAACTCAAAAAGGGCGTCATCCGATTGGAAATTGAAAGGGTTAGTGCCCTTTTTAATAGTCAAAAGTGATTGGAAGGCTTGACATTTTTATAGTTAAGATCGATGTGGGTACAATGTATTATTATTTTTTTCTTTTTTTTGTTTAGACCAGGGCACTTCGTATCGAAAGAGCTGTCTTAGGAACTTCGAAAAGGGCTCATTCGATTGAAAATCGAATGCAGAAATAAACGAGCAGAAATTAACATGGGTAGGGCTCAAAACCCCTGTGCCTTCCCAAGGCCAGAACCATAATTTGCACTTTACTGAAAAAAAAACACAAATGACTATGCATTGTCAGTTTAATATTATTAATATGAATGTGCATTGTCAGTTTGACTTATTAATATTATAAATTAAAAAAACATTTATATTTTTTTCAGTAAAGAGCAAATTATGTTCTGGCCTTGGGAAGGCATAGGGACTTTGAGCCCTACTCATGTTAATTTCTGCTCGTTTTGAGTTTGACTCGGTTTATTTATTGTAATTTCTGTTCGTTTTGGGTTTAATTTATTTATCGATGCTGATTTGTGGTAGTTTCAACGCTTGGTAAATTATTTGATTTATTTTTGCTCATTTTTGGTTAAATGGAGTTCTTTACTTTTCTTTGAAAAACTTATTTTGTGGAAAAAGTTTTTTTTAATTTATTAATGGAATAAACAAGTATTTTTCAATATCCTATCCTCCATTGTGGTACCCTTCTTCTAGAGTAGCGGATCCTAAACTTTCAAATATGGCAATCCTTTTTTGAACGAACAATCAGGAAAGGCTCCAATCCTTAAAATATTTATATAAGCATTCGTTTTTTTTGTACAGCATGCTGTCATATGTTGCCATTATTGATTATTTATTCGTGAAGTAACTATACATTCTGTAAACTTATGATTATTTTCAAATCTATTCATAAAAAAGTAGAAAATCTTTTCAGACAAATCGTACTTTCCTGTGATCCTGTACTAATACAATGAAATATCTCAAAAATGTTGGTGAGGTATGATAATTTGCAGAATGTAAATTCACCCATAAACAAAGATGAAACTCGCTTATATTTTGAGAAGTGAATATTATTTGGCAGCTCTTTCTCAATTAAAAATATCTCTTCAATGTCTTCACTTTTGATAGCTACTTGATCTCTGAGTTAAACAGTAGCACTTCGTGCGTTGAACCCAAATCTTAACATAAACTTTGAAGAGCCGCGTTACAAGGGGACTTGATTTTTTAACTACATTTACTGCTTTTATCACTCGGTTAGGCACTTGAATGGTTCTGATAACGTCCCCAGTAGCTGATATTTGTCCTTAATTATGCAGAAGTCTTAATTACTTTTAGAGTCACTTTTAACTCACTTTTTCATTGTAGTCACTTAGCTCATTTTCACTTTTGACCAGCATAGCAGATGCTCCATTAGTAAAAACTTGGCATAATTTCTCCCATTCCATCATGCGTTTCTTTGAAAAAAAAATCTTTAGTTGAGCCAAAATATTCACCAGTGGCAGCTGAAGTCTGGCATAGGCTTACAAAACAAGAAATCTGCTATATTTTTTTTCATTTTTATAATAACGACTTTGCACAAGAACTTAGTGAAAGTTGGTCAAATCAGTAGTTTCATCAAGCCGTATGCTGAACACAGCAGTTCGATTTTCTTCTAATTCTTGAATAATTTGACACGAAACATCCTCAGACATATCTGTTATCTTTCCTTTTGAAATGGACAGAGGCAGTAATTTATTTACTGCTTAAGGAATGACCATGAGACGTACAATTCTTTATCTTTGTACTTTTTGTACTTACTTTTGTCTTTTAAGTTTAGCTGGTTTCCATAGGCGCATGAGACAGAACTTCTCAAGACACTTCACATTGTGGGTCTTTCCACATCTACAATAACTATGCCAGTGAATCCCCCTCCAAAAAAAAAAAAAAAGCATTGTATTTTTTCTTTTTGTTAAGCTCACATTTTTAAAGGGTTAAGATTCTATACTTAAAAAATCACTCATACAACCAGTGCTACCGCGCTTTTTTTTTTTTTTTTTTTTTTTTTTTTTTTTTTCAAACAACCTGTAAAACTTCGGCGATTTTTGGTATCTTACTTTTTTTTTTGTTGGGAGATGGATTGGGAATTAGGTAGATCTCCCAAAAAAAAAATTGGTTGAAGTAGAAAACACTGCGAGTAATATTAGTCACGCGTCGCTTCAAGCACGAGTACGACTCCACCCCTCGCAGCAACAAAGCTTCTCAAAACTAGTTTGTTCCATGTCCCCTACCTCCCCACAGGTTCGAGATTTGGTTTTGATCGCTTCCACCTGTTTTATCTGTCCCTTGGCATCTTGCCCAGGACGTGAGAAGCTTAGCTAGATGATTTGGAGTGGCATGCACTCTGATGGCTTCTGAGAGAGATTGCCTCAGCATTCTCTGATTGCAAGAGTAGCGTCTCTGTCCCAAATTTGCTATTTTTCCGGACAGTTATGCTCGAAACATTTTTAGCGCATTCTCGTGTTGATCTTTCGCCTGCATAGATTGGACTCGACCGGATCAGGGACAAGTAGACGAAACTTTCTTAAATATACTTATTTCGCAGTGGTGGCTAGATTGTTATTTGCTTTACTGAACACTAAACATATTGGTTCCCATTGGTGTTTTTAAGAGTTTTTTTTTTTGGTAAATATTTTCTAGACTTCTGAACGAAATGGAATGAATGTAAAAATAGTGACAAAAAACAATAGCCTTTAAAAACACTAAAAGTAAACTGAAACTCACAACTGTATTTATTTAGAAATTATTATCTCGATTTTTCCATGATATGACAAAAAAACACACTGTCTGAAACATATTTGTTTTCACTAAAGCACAATTAAAACTCAAGCCTTTAGGGCATCTGAGGAAGGGGCATCCACAACATTTTATTTGCGATCATTTATGTTCGTTTTATGTTTGACTTCATTATCATTTTAATTTCTGTCCATTTTAAGTTTCATTTATTTATTCATAGTAATTTCTGCTCGTTTTGAGATTGATTTATTATATGACCTTATTTCTGCCTCTCATGTAAAAAATTAATTTCGCTCTTAATTTTTCTCTGAAAAAGACTTTTTTGATTTTTTTTTTTATATCAATATCAGCTATCAAATATCAAATTCGACATGCGCGAGATTTTTAATCATATGAAATGAAACTTATTCGCATGGTTCCTGTTCAAATAAAATGCAATATGGTTACCTCTCTGCTAAGAAGTTGACGGTGAGGATGGGTTTGAAAATCATGTAGCTTAGGGAGGGGGGGGGGGCTTCAGGTGGGCTATGCTTTTTCGAACTTTCATTGAGAGGCTCAGGTGTGATTTACTTACTCTTTAACATAAATTCATTGAGAAAAAAAAAGTTTGAGCAAGCCTGGAACATGGATGCTCATGGGGTGAGGCTCCTCTCTTACTTCAGAAAATATTTTTAGCATAAAATAAAGCATCATATTCATATGCCTACCTGTATATGGGTGGAAGGACTGGAGGGCATCTTTGTGGGAAAAAATTTGTTCAATAACTCCCCCTGACAATTCTAGACATCACTACATGAAATATTATTTCTGGGCAAGCAGGGCGGAACTACTTTAGATACCCTCTTTATTACATAGACAATAAAACTACTTCAGCTCACACAGTTTAGGTTCCGGTTGCAAGACAAGCGAACACTATCCTTTTTGGCTCCAGGCAGGAATTACACCCAGTTTTCTAAACGTTCAGTCAAATTCACAATAATATTGCTAGGGAGAAAATAGATTTGTCTTCAGACGCAACATCTGCTGGTACACCACTTAGATACACTTGTTTTTTTTCAATCTTTGGGGCAATTGCTAAGAGGGATGGGAGGAGTACAAAACTGGTATTGCTCTCCCTTCTGACATTGAAAAAATACACCTACACGTCCGCATATTCATACCTCTTTCTTGTAACAAGTTGAAGTTGGCGTTATAGGAGAAAAACAGTAGAACAAACCCAAAGCGCAAAACAGGAAGTAGAAGAATACTGCACGCCCGCCTCCTATATATGAGGTGGTTCCCTAGACCACTCGCTCTTAAAAGAAGAAATGTACGACTTGTTTGGGAAAATTCTGAAGCCCCTAGTGTTGTCTTTATACAGACTACTAGAACCGTTTACAAATATGTAAAGATTTTTTTTATGATTTTTAGGAATCTACGCTTTCACGCATAGAACAGTACCTGAAGTCAGAAGGCAAGATACATCAAAAGCGAGTGAAAAATAATCTGATGAAATTCTTCATCATTTCGGCTAGCAGCAAAAAGCAATAGATAATACTGGTGTTTATTTTATGACTTATTAAAACAGTTTATGGCGATTTGTCTTTTTTTTCGACAGGATCGAACGACAAAAGACGTTCAAAAGCAGTATATTTTTTCGGGTGATCGTTTTAAATTTGAATGATCTCAAATCAAGGAAAGGGTTGTCATTTAAACGAAGACTCTCAGCTATCGTGCAGTTTTAGGTAATTTAATTTTTTCAAAAGGAGTATTATAACAATAAGTTATATAACAACAAAAACGTAAAAAAACAAATCTTAGAAGGGGCATAAAATAAAATGAATAGTTTTAGTGAGACTTAAAATGACCAGAAATTATTATGAGCTAATAAATTAAGTTCAACCAAAACATAAATTAAAACGAATACTTAAGTGTAACATAAAAAAGAACAGAAATTTACAAAAATAATAGTGGAGCTGCAGCCACCTCAAAAACCCCTTCAAAACTAAAATTTAATTTGCGCTTTACTTAAAAAAACTAAATGATTCTAAAATTTATGATATGGATCTAAAAGAAAAATAAACAATGAGGGCAACAGAAACTTTGAAAATAGGAAAACTAAAAGGACAGTCACAATGTACGTATTTCTTCAAAGCAACCCGTCTTTCTTGTAAATTTGATAAGTTTTCAATTTTTGTTTCTGATGCTTTGACAAAGAAAAACATACTGTTAAAAATACATATCGTTTTCTTGACTTTGACCTAAGCCCTATCCATCCTTGAAGGTTGTTTTTGGGCCATATTTTTTAACCATTTCAATTGATGTAACTTCTATCTTCTGCCAGGTGGAGAAGTTGCGGCATGTTGCACGACAAACAATTGTCCCTCCCTCAAGGGCGAGAACTGTGTGCACGGTCTTCAAAGGCTATCTTTTGGAGACGACTGTTTTTTATAGGTTTCATGTGTTCTAGCCAGCCAAGTTTTTCAGGGTATTTTGCTGCCGAGGATGGTAAATAGAACTTAAAGACTGATTGGTGTTGAAAATTATATCACAGTAAGCGATGCACGAAATACAGCATAGTAATTTTGTTTCAAAGAAAGCGAGGCGGCCACTGAATATCGCTTTTAAGGGTTCAAGACGATAGGCATAAATGGTGACAGGGAGGATGAGTGAGCAGAGTAGCCTCACTTAAGGCGTTGTTGAATAGTTCTTGTTTCTACAGATGGGCATCAGAGTTTTTAAAACTGGAGTTCGAAAGTGCCAGGGATTCTCTTGATGTCTTTGAAGTAGTTATTGTCATAGTTGAATAAGCTAGCGAGGTAGGTTAATTCTTTACTCACTATACGCTATCACTTCCAAGCTGGAGGCTGGGATTTGCCCGGAAATTGGGTTTACACGAGCAGCGGATGGATTTCGTTTTTCGAAGCGTTGATGTTCATCCCCAAAAAGGTTGGTTTGACAGATCATGAACAGATCATGCCGGCCTGAGACGGGAAACTATGAGGGACGCGGCAATTATGTTTATATTATTTGCGTATGCTAGTTCGCCTATTACTACTCCTGCCATTAGGGTACCAGACGGGTTATTCACGAGAGAAAGGGCTGCAAGAGACTGAAGAGACTCCGTTGACAGCAAGAAGCCATGCAGAACACCAGTCGATGTTTCAAAGCTTTTTGGCAAGGGCCTCCTTCAGACATAGAACGGCTTCTGAACTTCGTGTACATGTCTCTGATCAGGAAGACTAAAGTGATGAAAAAGTGCTATTAACCTTATCTCCAGATGAGGTCGGACGCATGTTTGAAGTCTAGGGAACAGGCGATATAGAAGAAGATTATAGCTTTCAGTAAAAAGAAAGTGACACTGTAGCTTGAAAGGGGTTTGAGGATTCCGCAGTAGTTTTACTCATATTTGTGACAATTTGCGTTCGTTTCAAGTTGAGTTGGTATTCATTTTAATGTCTGCTTATCTTAGGTTCATTTATTTGTTCATAACAATTTCTGCTCGTTTTAGGGTTTGACAAAGCTCTTTACTGTTCTTTGAAAAATATTGTTTTGAAAAAATGTTTCATGAATTTGTATCTGTTCAACTTGATTCCACATTATTCAGCTATACCTTGTAGTTTTTGTGTTTTTAAATTGTTGAAAGAATATAGCTAAAGAAACCTTGTTTTTGTCTTATGTTGTAAACTATTAAATACATTTTCACGTTTTTTGGGTACCATGACATGAGGTACTACCTATAATAATCAGCTGATGTTTCTTGAACGACTCGGATGAAAAAAGAGAGAGACATATCAGTTTGTTTCTTTATTAGATAGTTCTATCTGTGTCACTTTCATAAGCTAAGGCTAAGTTAATGTTACCGCCCTGAATTAGTTTCTTATTTTTCTTCGTAGCTCAGCTTGAGACCACACAAAAACTGATATCATGCTCTTTCTGGGACCCTTTCTCGCAACATCTTTATCTGCTCTAGGCTTCTTACTATTATCATCCTTTGTTTTAGGGTTTCTGACTGTTGAAATATAGTTAGGGTTGTGTGTTTTCTTGCGTGTCGTCGGAGTTTCGCCTGAAAAATACTATATATAAACTATACTACACACACCTGCACACACACACATAAATATATATATATATATATATATATATATATCTATCTATATATATATATATATATATATATATTATTTTCTTCCTTCTTTTATCTTTGTTTTTTTTTTTTTTTTTTTTCTTTTCGGGATATATATTATATATATAAACTATATATATATATATATATATATATATTATATATATATATATAGATATATATATATATATATATATATATATATATTATATATATATATATATATATATATATATATATATATAATATATACATATCTTATCTCTTGAAAACGAGCGAAAATTGTATATTTAGAATAAAATCATGTGAGTGACGTATCATATTTATGAGCACATTTCAAACAGCATAAATACGTTATTTCCGTTTAAGAAGTGGTTGTATCGTTCTTAGTATCTGTGACGCATGCAAAAATTACATAAGAAAGACAGCTAAGATAAAGTACCAAGTGTAATGAGTCTTGTTACAAAAGGCGTTTTCAGCAGTTTCACTAATACCTAGAGGACAAAAACGTAAATTAACAATTGCTCAAATGAACAAATTGGACCCTTAAATGAGACAAGATCAACAGAACGACCTGAGAAACGTAAATTTACAAGGGTGAAAACGAAAAAAAAACCTAGACCATCAAATTTGGCAAGATCAATCGAGCAGCTAAGGTAAAGGACATTGAAAAAATGTCTGAAGTATAAACAAAATGAAGAAAGGAAAACTATGTGGCTAGAATACTTGCGAAAACGACAATTACAATGAGCCTCCTCCAATATTTTATGCGACCACCCTTTTATCATAAAAACCTTATACGCCCCCAGGGCATAAATTACAATCCTTGCCCCCTGGGCTCTGGGGGTTGTATCAATTCCGAAGGCATTGTTACATGATATTTGGACTATTTGGAACAAATGATCATCTAAAAATCTCTATCTCGATGCATTTGGGGAAAGGAGGGCGTGGGGGCTAGTTGCCCTCCGATCACTTTTAACTCTTAAAAGGGACAACTATAGCTTTCAATTTCCAATCAAATGAGCCTCCTCCAAAATCACTATACGACCAGCCCTTCCATAAAACCCTATATGCCATCGGGTTATCATTTACAACCCTTGTTTTTACGGACTCTGGGGGGTTCTTGTCAACCCCGGAGTCAATGTTTTGATCTTTGGACTATTTTGAACAAAATGGATATCTCAAAATTTTGATCAGATGCATTGGAGAAAAAGCGACACGGATGGGAGGCTAGTTTGCCCTCAGGTCACTTTTGACTCTTAAAAAGAGAACTAGAACTTTCAATTTTCAATCAAATGAACCCCTTAAAAAGATTAAACGGCCACAGCTTCCACAAGAACATATATGCTCCTAGGTTATAACTTTTTAATCCCAGCCCCCAGGTTCTGAGGGGTAGTGTCAACCACTGAAGGCATTGTTATATGATCTTTGGACTATTTTGAACAAAATACATATCTCGAAATTCGATCGGATGCATTTTGGGAAAAAAAAATGGGCGTGGGGGGGGGGGGGGGCTAGTTGCCCTCTGATGATCAACTTTGACTCTTAGAAAGGGAACTTTAACTTTCATTCCCAACCAAATGAGCCTCTTCCAATGTTTATACGACCACCCCTATCACAAAAATTTTTATATGCCTCGGAGCATAATTTACACAAAATCTCAGTCCCTGGGGACCGTAACATAATTACAATCCTCACTCCTGGGCTCTGTGGGGCTGTGTCAGTCCCGGAGGGTACACTCCCTTTTGACAAACCTACATGCCTACACTGTGTTTTGATTTGTTCCAACTTCCCCCTCAGTATTCCCTGAAATTTTCACCTTCATACCCTTGGTATTAGTGGTGGTAGCTGTCACAGCAGTAGTAGTAGGAGTATTAGTAGTGTTAATAGTACTAATATTAGCAATAGTAGTAACAGTTGTGGTATGCACATATTACCCCTTTGGTTCTTTTTTCCTTTTTTTTTTTTTTTTTTTTTTTTTTTTTTGATTAAACATCTCTCATCATTCCCTGGAAGTTTCAACTTAATACTCTAAACCGTTATTCTAAGATATTGCTGATATGCCCTTTTGACAACCTGTTTGCAGTTAGTTCAACTTCCCTCTCGGCATTTCCTGAAAATTTTCGGTTTAATACTATTAGCCTTAGTAGTAGTCACAATAGAAATAGTAGTTGCAGTAGTAGTGATGGTAGTAATAATAGCGTGCACAAATTACCTTTTGGTCAATACATCAACCCTCTCATCATTCCCTGAAAGTTCCAGGTCAATACTAGGATACGCCCTGAGATAATTCCTGAGATGCGCCCTTTTGACAAGCCGCATGCCGTAGTACGTTTTGATTTAGTCCAACAGCCCCCCAACATTCTCTGAATGGTTCACCTGAATGCCCTTGGATTTTTCGACAAATTAAGGTCAAACAGCTCCCCCCCCCCCTCCTTTCCGATAAAAATCCTATATATTAACAATGGGCAAATTGTATATAGCTTACAAACCGTTGCTCCAAGGACTGTGGGGAGGTGTCAGGGACATAGCTATTGGACCTTGCAACTATGCAGAAACACAAGATGGCTATCTCAAAATTATGATCGGATACCTTTGGAGAAAAGTGGTACGTGCGGAGGGAGGGGCTTGTTGCCCTCTAATCACTTTTTACCTTTAAAAAGGAAAACTAACACTTTAATTTCGATCGAATGGGCCACTTTCGAAGTTTCTACGACAATACCGTCCATAAGAAGTGCCTTGGTGAAAAAAAAAAAAAAAAAAAAAAAAAAAAAAAAAAAAAAAAAAAAAAAAAAAAAAAAAAAAAAAAATAAGAACAAAAAAACGCCAATACATTGTGCCCACTTCGCTTCTTTACGTAGGGCAGTGCATGTGCAGTGGCTATGGTAATTGCGAAAACCGCTTGCACAAAGACAATTCTTTCTAGCCCCAAAAATATGTCGGATGCGAATCAAAGGCAGACCAATTAGCAAATTTATGCAACCCTTCACCCTGAAACATCAACAAGCTTTATGATTCTTGTTTACAAGCCCACTTGCGTAAAAAGAGGATAAATCCTCGAATATTGAAACTTATATATCTAAACAGCTCAGATGTTTTTAGTCTCCTTGGTTATAGATACCTGTTTAGTTAATTTAAAGTGAATCCGGATCCCATAAACACGGAAGGTAGGTGAAAATACACCCCTCCTCGTTCCTTAAGCCAATCTCTTTCGGCTTAGGGGACAGGGTCTCGCGAGCTATCTTTTACATTTTATCTGTGTAGGACCCTTGGCCCGGATTATCAGATAAATGTCCTTTTTTGTTGATCTCTTTTAAGTTAAAATTATTTCCATTTTTGGGATTCCCCTGTTTCACCCCCCCCCCCCTCCTTTCGTATTACTTCATAATCTTGATTTCTCTTTTCGCGTAATGTTTTGATCAATATCTCGCAAAATGGCTAATTATCTTTGAATATTAACTGCGCAGTTAGGATGACTCATCCCTGACCAAAATGTATCTCTTGGACGGCATAATTGGGTAAAATTCACCGGGGATGGAAGGGAAAATTAGTTCTTTCACTGGGGATGACGCATGGCCTTACGTTGCCCCCTTCGAATGCTAGGATTATTTGGTCTCCATGAGTCGTGTCTCGTGCTGTTTTTAATTTTGTCCTGGAGAAGAAAATTATTTTAGTCATTATATGAGATTTGATTTGAAAAGAAGTAAGCTATTTTTTCTACTTTTGACTTCTTTTCGACTAGCCTAGAGTTGAGATAGGTTATTGGATTGAGCAGAGTTTAGTACAGCCATAGAGTCCTGTGTTATTTGAGATATATCTTTCGTGAGGGAAAGTAAGAGTTTTAGAAGACGAATTTTGAGCTTGATGATTTAGGCCCTTAGAGCAGCACATTGGGCAAAATAGTGGGGTACATAAATATGGAAAGTATACACTTGTCGTATCCCTACTGGTTATCGGAAATCAGCAAGGGCAGAGCTCGTAGAATCCGTGGTGCGTCAGAGTTTATAGTGGCACAGTGGCGCCAGAGGACTTACATTAGTGGCTTCAGGACTGACCCTGGCAGCCCATTAGGCTAGGAATATTGAGGACAGAATAGTCTATGAGAGGACGTGTGGACTGCTCAACCACGTTACATATACCCTAGCGGAGGTCCAGAAAAGTGGCACTGGTGGCGCTGTGTACACGTACCCTGACACCGTTAGAGTACAAATAATATCATATGTAATTGGAAATTCGTGTATGATTCAGCTTCAAGAAAGGTTAGAACAAGCCACATTGTAGAAGGGACCAGAGGCCAACTTTATGCCTCAAATTTTTTATCGAAACCATTGGAGGATTCTGGCTTTCCAATAAGGTACAACATGCCCAGCTTGTTGAAAAAAGGGGGAGATGTTTAAGCGGCTTCAAATAACTTGTAATGTGCCTAAATTTCTACTAAAATGCTAAAGAGGGAGGGGCTGATTAAGGGTCTAGCGTTAGAAACAAAATTGTAGATGTATAAGTTAAGAGTTGATTTGAATGCCTTCGACCAAATTTCCAATATCTCTACCAAGAAAGGAGCAAAGGGTCCAAATTTTTTTGGACCGAAGATCCAAAGGTAAATTTTTTTTAGATATGGAAAAAGAAAGGGCACAGAAAAAAGAAAACGTACTAAAATACGGGAGGGACACATCTTTCTATACGTACGGCAACGCTTATTTTATTGACCATGGTAATTATAATATCATAGCTAATAGATAGAGAAATGGAAGATCACCACAAACATTGTACCTTTTTTCTTCTAACAAACATCCACTTTCAGAAACTACGCAGGAAACTGGCAAAAACAGATGAAAAAAACGCAAGGTTTAGCTGTTTTAACTTATGCTTTGGAGAGTAAGATAATCGAAATTGCACCTTTAAAAACTATTTGAGCGATTGAAAAAAAATTCAGTTTAGTCTTTTAATTTACGAAAAAACAGTTTCAGGGGTAATTTACCTTACAAGAAAAGCTTTTCCCACATCCATCGAACAGACACATCTCTCGGACACCCTGATGAACTCTAAGAACATGAAGATCTAATTCTACTGCACGAAGATATGACCTGGAAAACGAGTATTTTTGTTGGGTTACTTAAAAAAATTGTGTCAACCGTGTTATAACAAACGATGGGAAATCAAGAGTAATCCAAAATTCAGGCTAAATGTTTCTTTTTGATAAAATGGCAGACGAAAAAAAACAACAACACACTCAGTTGTACTGAAAAGCGCACTAGATATTCATATTTCCACCAAAATGAGCCTTCTCCCCAAATTCTACAAACCCTTGGTTCAAAACGGTCACCCCTGGACAAAGAAAAAACAAAGCAGATAGATTAAGGTTCCGTCTTGTCTCCCTCCATTCCATGACCCTTCTGTCATTGCAATACCTGACAACAGAGTCCCACTTTAATTTTCTTTGTCTATATTAAAAATAAAAAGTTTTATCAGATGAAAGTGAAGAGCGATATCAAAACCCAAAACGACCGTAAATCATTCTGAGTATCAGGGGGGCAGCCATCTTTTCAGCCCCCGCTTTTTATGCTAAAGTTTTATAGGGCTTTAAAAAACAATTATTATATTCCAATTCAAAGGCCCTTGTTTTAAGCAGTCGTTCTTAAAGAATTGGGGAAAATTCAGACTTTAGTGTAAAGGGTGGGGGGTTGAGGAGGGAGCAGCCATCCTGATATACAGAACTATTTCTTTTCAATTTAACTTTTAGTGTTGGTCTTTAATTTTATCCGAGAAAACTTTTTTCCTATTTAATTTTTGCTCGTTTTTCATAGTACGCCCAGAGTTACCCTAAATGAGAGGAGCGCTACTATCCCTAAAAACTCTCCTCTTTAAATCAAAATTATACTTTTGCACAGCAAATGCTTCGAGAAAAAGATATCATTTAGAAAATTTTCTTTTGGGAATTAAGGCATAATGCCCAAATTAAACGATCATCTCAATATGAGGGGATCTTTCGCCCCTTCAGGCCTCATACTGCACGCTTCATCCTATACGTCCCATCAGTAAAGTCCATCAGCAAATTATGCTCTGGTATTCAGAAGACATGGCGGTGTCAGCCCTACTCATGTTAATTACTGCTCGTTTTGAGTTTGACTCGGTTATTTATTGTAATTAATTTAAAAAAAACTTTCCAAAAAAAAAAGTTTTTTCAAAGAAAAATAAAGCCCATTTTAAACTTAAGATCAGCAGATACAAATACCTGTTAAAATTCAAACTCAAAAACGACCAGCAATCACTATTAAAGAATAAATGAAACCAAAAAAACGAACAGAAATTAAGTAAACAATCATACAATTACACACATATAAATGAATAAATAAATCTTTAAAGCGAGTAATGCTTAAATTGAATATTTCAAATCAAGCTTAAAAAAAAAAATGCTATTGAAGCATAAATGAAACCCAAAACGAACAGAAATTAAACAAACAATCAATGAAGACAAACATACAATAGATGCTAATAGAAATGAATAAATAAATCTTAAAACCGAGTGAAACTTAAAATTGAATATGCAAATCAAGCTTGAAAACGAAAAAAAATCACTACAAACATGAGCTTGGGTATCGCTTACTTCTCTCACTGTAAAAGTCTAAAAACCTATTGCGTCATTGGTGCTTTACTGAAAAACTATATGTGTCTTGAACAGTCTTGGAAAGTATAAACAAAATCAAATTGAATATTTCATATATAATGATATTAATTGTTGAAAGATCCATCAGTTCAAGATTTTATTTCACTGTAATTTTATTTTATTTTCAATGCTGTAAGAAGTGGAAAAGAAAATTTTTGTAATATAATTAGTTTTCAGTGAAGCGCCAATGACGCAGTAGGCTTTAGGTTTTTACAATTAAGGAAAAGGCAGTATCCAAACTTTGTTTGTAGTGAAACTATATTCTTCTTGAAGAGTCTCAGAAAGAACTAATAAATTAAACTGAATATTTGATATATAATTATATTAATGCTGAAAGCTCATCACTTCAAAATTTTACTGTAATTTTAATGTTTATTTTCAATATTAAGTACAAAAGAAAATATTTGTAATATAATTCGTTTTCAGTTAAAAAAGCGCCAATGACGCAGTAGGTTTTAGACTTTTACAGTGAGAGAAGGAAGCGATACCCAAAATTTACATCAAGAACTTTGAATGAACTTTTGTCAATGAACTCTCTCTGAAAATAATCTAGTGAATAATCCGGAAGTTCATTATTTTGTCAATGACTTCGAAAAAGTATTTATCTTGTTGTATATAAATATGCTAGTTTCAATTTATTATTTTAGTATTTCTATTCAATTTTAGTCTATTATTTCTATTATTTCTATTGAAGACGGTCCGCTGTATATGTGATCGAAATATCTGAACTTTTATTCCTGTTTTTTCACTGTCTAAATAAATGGACTTATCCCCATTTGAAAGTTTATTTCTTCGTCTTAGAACGGCAGTGTGGTCAAAGAGAACAACACCTAATTTAAAGGCAGTACGTCGAAAATATGTCGTTTATATGGGGGAAATGAGACCAACCCAGTAAACATCTATAAAGTCAACATTTGGTTTGCAATTAGAAGACACGGAAGGCTTTGCCACGTTCATGGAAATTTGTTTTACATTTGGGCAAGATTAAAGAAGAAAATTTACATCAAGAACTTTGAATGAACTTAGTCAATGAACTCTCTCTGAAAATAATCTAGGAATAATCCGGAAGTTCACTATTTTTTCCATGACCCGGAAAAGTTATTTATCTTGTTCTATATAAAATAGGCTAGTTTCAATTTTATTATTTCAGTATTTCTACTGAAGACGGTCGCTGTATATGTGATCGAAATAATTTGACTTTTAAGCCTGTTTTTTCACAGTCTAAATAAATCGATTTATCCCCATTTGA
Source organism: Artemia sinica (assembly GCA_027921565.1). Lineage (NCBI taxonomy): Eukaryota > Metazoa > Arthropoda > Branchiopoda > Anostraca > Artemiidae > Artemia > Artemia sinica. The sequence continues at coordinate 50,963 of JAPEVW010000172.1, forward strand.
AAGTTTATTTGTTCACTAATCTTAGTGCACAACTATTAAAACATCAAAACCTTATTGCCTTTATGACCTTTTGTTTTCTATTGTCTAAAACCTAGTAACAGAAAAAATTTAATTACAATATTAACTTCACATAAGAGGCAACCGCTCACAAGCAGTAGGCTATATAGAGCTATCCTCCCATTTGCGCTGCAAATGAGAGGATATTAGGGGGTCGGATTTAATGTTAGGGGGCGTGGCATTGAGTCCCCTCAGAAGTTTATACGACCACATCTTCCATAAAAACCTTATATGCCCCCGTAGCATAAGTTACAGCCCTTCCTCCGAGCTCGGGGGGGGGGGGGGGGTATGCTGAGCCCGAAGTTTTTGTTATCTGATCGTTGGACTACTTCAAACAAACTAGCAATCTCAAAATTTTGATCGGATGCATTTGGAAAAAAAATGATGTGTGTGGGTGTGCGGGGGGGGGGGGGGGGGGGGGGGGGGAGATGCCCTCCGATACCTTTTGACTCATAAAAAGGTGACTAGAACTTTCAATTTCAAACCAAATGAACCACTTCTGAAGTTTATACGACCTCTCCTTACATAAAAACCTTATATGCCCTGGGGCACAACTTCAAACACTTGCCCCTGGGCTCCGGGGGGTTGTGTAAACCTCGGAGTTTTATTATCTGATGTTTGAACTATTTTTTAGCAAAATGGCTATCTCAAAATTTTCATCGGATGGGTTTAGGGAAAAAGGGCGTAGGGGGGGGGGCTAATTACCCTTCGATCTCTTTTGACTCTTTGAAAGGGAGCTAGAACTTTCAATTTTCAATCAAATGATCTCTCTCTGAAGTTTATACGAGTATCTATTATATAAGAAACATATATGCCCCAAGGGCGTAACTTACAACGCCTGCCCCTGGGCCCTGGGGGGTTGTGTCGACCAGGAGTTTTAACCGGAGTTTTGATATCTGAGGTTTGAACTATTTATAACAAAATTGGTCATCTCAATATTTTTATCGGATGGGGTTGGGGAAAAATACGTGGAGGGAGTAGGGGCTAGTTGCCCTTCGATGTCTTGTGACTCTGAAAAAGTGAACTAGAACTTTAAATTCCAACCAAATGAGCCCTCTCTGAAGTTTATACGCGCATCCCTTCTATAAGAAAACCATATTTTCCCCGCCGCCAGGGTAAATTTACAACGCCTACCCTGAGCCCTGGGGGCTTGTGTCGACACCAGAGTTTTCGTATCTGATATTTGAACATTTTTTTTTTTTAAATGGCTACCTCAAAAATTTATATCGGATGGGTTCGGGGAAAAAAGGCGTGTGGGGGGGCCTGTTGCCCTTGGATCTCTTTTGAATCTTAAAAAATGACACTAGCACTTTCAATTTCCAATGAAATGAACCGTCTCTGAAGTTTATACGAGCATTCCTTCCATAAGAAACCATATGTGCTCCCAGGGCATAACTTACAATGACTACCCCGGGGCCTGGGGGGTTGTGTCGACACCAGAGTTTTTTTTTATCTGACCCTTAAACTATTTTTAAACAAAATAGCTATCTCAAAATTTTTCTGATGCATTTGGGGGAAAAGGACATGGGGGGAGGGGGCTAGTTGCCCTCCGATCTCTTTTGACTCTTAAAAAAGTGAACAAGAACTTTCATTTTCCAAACAAATCAGCTCTTTCTGAAGTACATAAGAGCAACCGTTCCATAAGAACCATATATGCCAGAGGGCATAACTTACAACGCCTGCCCCGGGCCCTGGAGGGTGTGTTGACACAGGAAATTTTGTTATATGACCCTTGAACTATTTTTAACAAAACGGCTATCTCAAAATTTTTATCTGCTGCATTTGGTGGAAAAAAAGGGCGTTGGGGAAGGGGGAGGGGAGGCTAGCTACCCTCCGATCACTTTTGATTCTTAAGAAGTGAACTACAACTTTCAATTTCCCATCAAATGAGCCCTCTGAAATTTATACGAGCGTCCTTCCATAAGAACCATATATGTCCTAAGGGTATAACTTACAAACGCCTGCCCCCGGGCCCTGGGAGCTGTGTCGACATCGGATTTTGTTGTCTGACTGAATTATTTTTTAACAAAATGTCTATCTCAAAATTTGTATTTAATGCATTTGGGGGAAAAAGGGCTTGGGGGAAAAGGGCCTGGGGGGGGGGGGGGGGGCTAGCTACCCTCCGATCATTTTTACTCTTAAAAAGTAAACTAGAACTTTCAATTTCCAATCAAATGAGTCCTCTCTGAAGTTTATACGAGCATCCCTTCTATAAAAAACCTTATATGCCCCAAGGGCATAACTTACAATGCCTGCCCCTAGCCCTAGGGGTTGTGTCGACCCCGGAGTCTTTGTTATATGATCTTATAACTATTTTCAAAAAAATGGCAGCCTGAAAACTTTTTATCGGATGTATTTGGGGAAAGAAGAGCGTTGGGGGGGGGGGGCTAGCTTCCTCCAATTACTTTTGACTCTTAAAAAGTGAACTAGGACTTTCAATTTCCGCTGTCATTATGAAAGTAAAAAAAGTAACATTAAGCCCAAAAATTAGCAGAATTTGCTCCATATAGAAGGTGAGCTGACCCTTCCTCATCCCCAACCTCCCCCTCCCCCCTCCCCATCATAAAAACTTCGGAAACTGCTCATTCGATCAGAAATTGGGAGTTCTAGTCGTTTTTTTTTTTCAAATCGGAACTAATTTTAGGCCAACAAGCCCCTGTCCTAGAACTGTTTTGGATCTGGTCGTTTTTTATATCTGGAATGTGATCACACATCCATGATCTTTCTGTAGTAAAAAAAAAATAAAAAAAAAAAAAATAAATAATACACCAAACATTTGTAGACAAGACCCTTAAACCTCTGCAGTAGGGTTCTCTGATGTTTTGTTGCTAGGGAGGGGGGCAGATGCCTCAAAGAGTGCATTTTAATGCCAAAAACATTGTAACTCCCATTGAGCCTTCAGAAAAATACATAATTAGTTCTAAAGAAGGGGTGGGGTAGGAGATATGAAGAAATGGAACGGTAGGAGTTCTCCTACCTCCACTACTTCTAAAAAAGGAGTGGAGGCAGGAGAAATTTTTCGGGGGGGGGGGGGACACCGTCTCCAAGTAAGGCTAACGCCTCCTGTGCCAAGTAAAAATCAGAACGACATTTCGCTTTACTGAAAACAGTTCTTTTTTCGAGCTCTGAGTTTTTATTGTTACAATGAAAAAAAAAAAACAAAAAAAAAAAAACAATAATAATAATAAAAAAAAAAAGAAAATCATATGAACCAAGATTAATGAATCGATCTAATGGAATACAGATTGACAGTTTAATATATTTTGATATTAATTCCTGAAAGTCTCGGCAATTTTGTATTTATTAAAATTATAAAAGAGAAAACTTTGACAATATATTTTGTTTTCAGTAAAGTACAAATGACGTTTTGGTCTTATAAGGCATAAGGGGGGGAGGTCTTTCTCCTGTTTGCTGTGGTTTCTGTTCGTTTTAAGTTTAGCTTGATCCTTTATTGTAATTTCTGCTCGTTTTGGTTTCACTTATTATTGATAGGGGTTTATGTTTGTTTTACGCATGAATACCTATTAAACTTCATTTCCTCTAGTTTTAGGTCCTTGTAGCTCTTTAATTTTCTTTGAGAAACCTCCTTTGTGGAAAAAGTCTTTTGAAATTAAACTTTCTCGTTTTACTTGACAGAGCTTTTTTATTGAATAATACAAATAGTACTTATATTTTTTTTCAGTTTTTTTCTCTTTAACAATCAATATTTTGGCTTGCTATTCTGTGTTCGACAAAATTTTGCAACAAATTTCGACAACAGTTGTGCTACAGAACTTTGGATTGATGAGTACGTGGAATATTATCCAAATACAAATATTATAAATCTGTATAATCTTTGGGATTGAAGCCATTCCGACGGGTCTAGTGATGGAGCCTTGAATACAGACAAATGTCAATCGGACCATTCCCCTAAAGGTGCCTTAAAAGTTCCAACATAATTCCTTTAGGCATTCCTGAGAGTGTCTTTATTTAATTAAAACATTCCCTTCAATATACCGTGGAAGTAGGTGAGGATCCAGGAGGGGGGACCTAAAAACCTAGATTTCTTATACCTAAGCTAGAACTGTTGTTCCATGTGCACACTGGCTGAGCCCTTTTGTACATTCGTTTTAAATCATTCAATATTTGAAGAAAATTCCCATTCCTATTATGGTTTGTATCACAGTAAAGTTTTGCGAAACCCTCCAGACTTACATGTATACCGTGTCAGCCAGGTCTACTCATTATTTTAGTCACTTTCGGTGAAACTCTCGAGGGGCCGTTGCGTCACATTTGGCTGCTTTCCCTTTGCAATCAGAAACAATGGCAGTTACCGTTGATTCTTGAATGTGAGCGCAAGGTTGCCACCACCACGGATTTATCCTTAAAAAGTAGGAATTTCCCTACCCCTTCCAAGGAAATTAGAAATGCCATGGATTTTGCTTAGGAATCACAAGTTTTAATTTTTTTTCACACGCAATAAAATAACCGTCGCTCTGAAGCAGCAGAAAAACTATTCTTGTACAGTCCAAAATAGGTTCAGATGGTACACAGACGGCTTGGCAAGAAAACTGAAGAAGCACAGGGATTTCAGAAATTTCAGCATACGTTCGTTTTTACGCAAAAAAAATAAACTTTTTTGCATGATGACCAAAGGTCTGCGTTGCACAGGTACCGAGCTCCTAATTCAATGCCTTCGGCCGGGAGTGCAATGCGTGATTGGGGGCAAATCATCCGAAGCTTCCGTAATTCGTTTTTACGTAGCGAATACATATTCACAGAAGGTGGCATCGTGAGCGGCATATTTTTTGTTCCTTTGGCATACTTGCCATGAATTTTTTCTTGAGCTGGTTGCAAAGCTGTATGAGCGTGTTAGAGCGGTTGTGGGTTCTAATTTCGGTGCCTGGAAGCAAGACTATGAACTTTAAAAAGCCAAAAATTACTCTTGCGGGGAATATAAAATTAAATAACGGTTCCTTGAAAGCCAGTTGGAAAAAAAACTCAAATGACTTTTCTTCACTCTTTTGTCTTCGTTCTTGAGTTTTTGCAAAAAAGAGCAAAGAAAAGAAAAAAGAAAACATGAGATCCATGTTTGTCTTGGTTTGTCATCCTAGAATCTGACTTTTTTTCAGCTTACTTGGAAATAAACACTTATATATTTGTTATATAAGAAACTTGTATTATAAGTTATATATAGATTCTAGAAATCCTAGAGACCTTTGATTCAAAAAAGAGGGGAACCAGCCAACAAGTTTATATTCTCGAAGAGCCAAATCAATTTCTAGCAAAAGAGGATTCTTAAATAAGCAGACAAGTTGATCAACTATATTTTAATTTCCCACAGAACTTCTGGAAGAGGACTTTCTTAATGCTCAACTTACTAACTTGTTCTAGTGTATTAAAATCCTTTTCTAAAAACTGCAAATATTTCGCAAATATTTTACCTTTCACATCCCGGATACAAGCATTTATATCTATCTCTGTCTGTAGAGTGGGTGAGACAATGGCTTCTCCAATTTCCTTTACTCAAAAAAGGTTCTACTGCATGTTTCACATTGATAGGCTGTAATAACGGAATTTTTAGATCAATTAAAGTGTAAATTCAATAAACAGTACTACTATTACTACTACTAACGACTCATGAAGCACCAAGTCACATGATGCTAATACGGCTGTACACATTTCTCCTCTATCACAATTAATCCATTGCTTCACACTACTCCTTCCCATGAAGTGACAACTTCCTTTAATTTTTTTCTTAAGACCTCTTCTCATCCCATTTGTGGACGACTTGCTTTTGTTGACATCAGACAGATGGCCAAATAACACAATCTTTGGTAATCTATCATCCGTCATCTGTTAAAAACGCGGCCTATTCATCTTAATCTTTCTTTCATTATAGTTCTAGAAATAATGGTGTACCTACATTCTTGTAACAGCTTATTGTATAATATTTATTTATTTATAAAGAGCTCATCATAACAAAAAAGTAAGGAGCAATGACAAATACAAAACAAAACCAAAGAAGAAAAAGAAAGAAAATGAAAAGAAAAAATAGAACAAAGCAAATAAACCCACAACAAAAGACACTAATAGAGACTGCCAATGCTAAAGTCAATAGACAATACAGAGACAGAAAAAAAGAAACTTATACTATGGTAAACACTAATAGTGGACTGTAAAGCGAGTACCTAAAATTATTCCGAGACAATTTTTTCAGGAAAAAAAATCGTCAGCCTTTCGAAGCGCCCACATTCCAAAGTCGTACTTGACCATTGTCATTACCATGGCTTACAATATTCTAAACTCTATCACTTATTAATATTGAAAAAAAGAATCATTCATATTCGGATTAATTTTTTTCTTTCAAGTTCTTTTTTATTAAATTAAAGAAAATTAAAATTGAAAACGAACGTGTAAATAGATAACGAACAAGAATAAGAATCATTCCGATTGGGATTAATTACTTTTTTTTTTTTTTACGAAATGAATACAGAGCCGGATTAGAACTGAAAACAAAAAGATATCACACTAAAAATTAAGAGACCGCCACCCCTTCAAATCCTGTTTTACGTACTATGGTTTACACTAGAGCTTCCCTGAAAGCCTATGAGAAGGCAGCAGATATGGCCATCAGTAAATTGCTACTGGTTTTTTTTTTTCAATCGGTAACGCTTCGAAACACTTGAAATAGGAGCCTGGCTATTAAAAGCATACATAAATAGTTAAGCCCTTTTTAGTCTCGAGCCCGTTCAATAAATAGATTTTATTCATTTATTATTTTCTTTTATGTTCTTACACAGTTCTTAAGTTATATTATGTTGTTTTTATTTTACCGTGTTCTATTTTATTTAAATTTTTTTTTATCTATATTAGTTGTTTTTCTTTCAAAATTGTATTCCCCTTATACAAAAGCATTCATTTCTGAAGAAACAAAAGTCTTGCTTTAGTGAAAAAGGCGGTGAGTTGAGGGAATAAGCTGCCCTCTTGCATATATATATATATGTATATATATATATATTATATATATATATATATATATATATATATATATATATATATATATATATATATATATATTATATATATATATATATATATATATATATATATATATATATATATAAATATATATATATATATATATATATATATATATATATATATCTATATATATATATATATATATATATATATATATATATATATATATATATATAATTGTAATTTCTCCTCCTTTTCAATTTTGTTGCCCTTCCTTTCATAAAAAAAGTTCTTAATTAGTTACTGTTCGTTTTTTGTCTAGACCAGGGCACTTCGTATCGAAGGAGTTTTCATAGAAACTTCGAAAAGGGCTCATTCGATTGGAAATTGGAATGGCTAGTGCCCTTTTAATAGTCGAAAGTGATTGGAAGGCAACTTACACCCCTTGCACGCCCACCATTTCCCCAAACACATTCAATAACAATTTTGAGATTTGAGCCATTTTGTTCAACGTAGTTGATTTCCAGATACAAATTATGTTTTTGAGGAGGACACTCCCCCCAAAGCCCTCAGGGCAAGGGTTATAAAAATTATGCCCTGGGGGCATATATAAGGTTTTTTATAGAAAGCTTTGTCGTAGAAGAAACTTCAAAAAGGGTCCATTCAATTGGAAATCCAAAGGGCTAGTGCCCCTTTTAATAGTCGAAAGTGATTGGAGAGCAACTAACCCCCCTCTCACACCCCATCTTTTCCCCAAACACATCCAATCAAAATTTTTAAATAGCCATTTTGGTCAACGTAATTGAAAGTTCTGGAAATTGGGTGTTTGAGGATGACAAACCCCCCCCCTTCCTACAGCCCTCGGGGCAAGACTTGTAAGTTATGCCCTGGGTGCATGTAAGGTTTCATAGAAAGCGTTGTCGTAGAAACTTCAAAAAGGGCTCTTTCGATTGGAAATTCAAAGGACTAGTGCCCTTTTTAATAGTCGGAAATGATTGGAGAGCACGCCCACCTTTTCCGCAAACACATCCAATCCAAATTTTTAGATAGCCATTTTGTTCAACGTAGTTGAAGGTTTGGAAAATTAGGTCTTTAAGGATGACACCCGCCCCACAGCCTCATAAAAAGGGTTGTAATTTATGCCCTGGGGGATGAATAAGTTTTATTTATAGAAAGTGTTGTTGTAGAGCTTTCGAAAAGGGCTCATTTGATTGAAAATTGAAATGGCAAGTGCTCTTTTTAATAGTCGAAACAAATTATGTAATAGTACAATCAAAAGTTTGAGATAGCCATTTTTTTTCAACGTAGTTGAAAGTTCTGGAAATTAGGCCTTGAGGATGACAACCCCCCCCCCTCAGTCCTCAGGGAGAGGGTGTAAGCTATGCCCTGGGGGTATATATGGTTTTATATAGAAATAATTGTCGTAGAAAGAAACTTCAAAAAGGGGCTCATTTGATTGAAATTGAAAGGGCTAGTGCCCTTTTTAATAGTCGAAAGTGATTGAAGGGCAACTAACCCCCCTCTCACCGCACCATTTTCCCCCAAAACACATCCAATCAAAAATTTTGAGATATTCATTTTGTTCAACGTAGTTGAAAGTTCTGGAAATTAGGTCATTGAGAATGACAACTCTCCCTCCCCCCCCCGCAGCCCTCAGGGCAAGGGTTGTAAGTTATGCCCTGGGGGCATATAAGGTTTTATAGAAAGTTTTATTGTAGAAGCTTCAAAAAAGGCTCATTTGATTGGAAATTGAAGGGCTAGTGCCCTTTTTAATAGTCGAAACTGAATGGAGAGCAACTAACCCCCCTCTGACGCCCACCATTTCTCCAAACACATTCAATCAAAGTTGGGTTACTACCAAAGTGGGCAAACTACCCCCTCTCACGCCCGCCATTTTACCCAAACACATACAATCAAAAATTTTGAGATAGCCATTTTTTTCAACGCAGTTGAAAGTTCTGGAAATTAGGCCTTTGAGGATGACGAACCCTCCCACAGCCCTCAGGACCAGGGTTGTAAGTTATGCCCTAGGGGTATATAAGGTTTTTACAGAAAGAATTGTGGTAAAAAACTTCAAAAAGGGGCTCATTTGATTAGAAATTGAAAGGGCTAGTGCCCTTTTTAATAGTCGAAAGTGATTGAGGGGCAACTAACCCCCCTCTTACGCCCAAAAATTTTGAGATATTCATTTTGTTCAAACGTAGTGAAAGTTCTGGAAATTAGGTCTTGAGGATGACAAACTCTCCCCCCACCACCAGCCTCAGGGCAAGGGTTGTAAGTTATGTCCTGGGGGCATATAAGGTTTTTATAGAAAGTTTTGTCCTAGAAACTTCAAAAAGGGCTCATTTGATTGGAAATGAAAGGGTTAGTGCCCTTTCTAAGAGTCGAAACTGAATGGAGAGCAACTAACCCCCGTTCTCACGCCCACCATTTCTCCAAAAACACATTCAATCAAAGTTTGAGATAGCCATTTTATTCAACGTAGTTGAAAGTTCTGGAAAATTATGTATTTGAGGATAACAAACCTCCCAGAGCTCCCAGGGCAAAGGTTGTAAGCTATGCCCTGGGGGCACATAAGGTTTTATAGATAGTGTTGTCGTTAGAAGCTTCAAAAGGGGTTCATTTATTGGAAATTTGTGACAAGGGTAAGTTCCCTTTTTAATAGTCGAAAGTGATTGGAGGGTACCCCCCCTCTCACGCCCACCGTTTCCCCAAATGCATCCAATCAAAATTTAGAGATAGCCATTTTGTTCAACGTAGTTGATTTCCAGATAGAAAATATGTTTTTGAGGAGGACACTCCCCAGACACGCACCTAACAAGGCTTTTGGGGTGAAACGAACCCCAAAGATTAGAAAAGGGTTGTAAGTTATGCCCAGGGGGTATTAAGGTTCTTAGGAAGGGGACGGTTGTTTAACTTCAGAAGAGGCTCAGCCTTTCTCCCTGAAAAAGACTATATCAATATAAAATGAACAGAAATTAATCAAAAAAAGTTTTTGCACAAAATAAGTTTTTCAAAAAAAGTAAAGAAACTCCATTAAACCAAAATTGAAAATAAAAAAAATAGAATCAAATAATCTACCAAAGCATGCAACTACCACAAATCAGAATCAGTAAATAAACGAAACCCAAAACAAACAAACAGAAATTAAAATAAGTCAAAATGAGCAGAAATTAATCTGAGTAGAGTTCTAAATCCCATGCTTTTCTAAAAGCTAGAATATAATTAGTAATTTACTGAAAAAATATCTTTTAAATTTTTTCACTTTTATAACTTTAAGAAAATAAAAAATAATTAGGATTTTAAGGAATAAATATCAGCATATGTATATTAAAACTGACAATGCACATGGTCTTCAGTAAATTCATTTGAATTTTTTTTCAGTAATAGTCGGGAGCCACCTAAAGCGTATCTCGTTTATTTCTGAGTTGAGGGGTCAGAAAGACTCAGTCAGTTTGACAATAGTTTCCGACTATATCGACCACGCTGAATCCGAATATGGGTGGTGGCAAAGTTGGAGATCACGGCTTGACCTTGTAAAAGCAAAAAAAAAAACACCCTTTTTAGGCCTATAAAACGTGTACAGACTGTTTATTTTTTTTCTAAGGTTGTACCATTCCGATTTAGTGGCGCGACATCTCATTGTGGTCCTAATATAGTCTTCTCATAGAATATGTTAAATTTTTTCCGATATCTTGTATAGCCCCAGGAGCTATAGGCTAATATTTATTAATTTTCCTCGAAAATCTCATAATTCAAAGATTCATTTCGACTAAAACACGTATCTCGGACCTTTCCGTAATTTTTGTGTTTTTCATTCTTTTCCAGAATTACCTTTCATATTTAGCTTCACATTGCCGTAAAGTTCAAAGCTTAAACTGTTCGGTAAAGCTGTGTAGAAACATTTTTTGAAAAGTAGAGGCCAAAAAAACATGCAAAAATACATTTTTCCAAAATGATGATGGAGTGACACATCTTTTATGCTAGAATTTAACGCCAAATCCAAATGTGAACTTACTTTTCTACCAAATATCACATTTTTTTTTTTATTCAAAATGTATTTACAATGCTGACTGATTTTCAGTTTATCTGCTGATAAGAATGGGACAGTCTCCCTACAAATTCTAAGCCAAGAACTGCCCTGGTCATCTTCAAAGATATCCCTCTATTAAGCCAACCTTCAATATAGTTGTGAAAGATTAAGTGATTGTGAGTCTTTGAAAACATTGTTTCTATGTCACGTGTGCAGGTGGGCAACAGCCCGGAAGCACTCTCAACAACAACAAACAATTTTGCGAACTCTGTTGCTGATTAAACTTGAGGTTGGTAGTGTGATTGAGAAGCTTGTACTGTTAGTGGTTAGAGCTAAGAATAGGAACTGAACGACCCCTAATGCCTACCTTATGTAACTATGTAATGTCATGGACAGGTAGGCTAAATAACTTTCAGATTGCTGGAAATGAGTAATAGGCTTCAAGATGAAAAAACTCAAAGACCAGGTTTGGAAATTAAGAATGAGTTTTTTTCTCAAACTGTCTGATGAACATATTGTGACATTTTATGTAGACTTGGGCCTATACTGTAATTATGCTAAGTTAGATCAGGGATTTTTAGGGTATATGTTAGTCTTGATGTTACTGAGACCACCTTAAGCCAAATCTACTACAAATCTGTTATTATGGATACCCATTACCAAATACTGGGTATATCTAACATTTGGCATAGCCTAACCCTAGCCTACAGTTAGGGATATTACTTGTCTTATATACTACCATAAACATAATGTACTACTTCACCCCTGCAGTAGTACACCATGGGTTCTGTACCTCAGAATTTGAATACTACACCCCACCATCAGTACTACATTAAACATGGCTTAGGTCCTACTATGCTATACATGGAGTAGTACATTTGGGTTAGACATAGGTATCAAATTTGGATCAAATTTGGAAACTATGGATTACGATACAAAACAGCCAAACGTTCAACGACCAAGACCGGTAGCAGCGTTTATGCTGAATGGAAGCTGTTAGAAGGATTTTGGTTACTGTTGGCACAGTCAAGGATCTACGCTTGAGATTGTGCTAAGTAAGATCTGCCACACGAACCTTTGCCCTATGCCCCAGCAATATTTTGAAGCAGTAGCTAGTGAACGTATTAAACTTCGATCGGGTACGAGGTCAAGTTTTCTCGAGTTCATTCGCACCTCTGCAAGTTTAGAAAGTTGGCCTAGCGAAGTACCGATTAACATGGTCACGGGAACTGGTGTGGTGGTAGATTTCATGCCGTTTAATCCGGTCGCAAGTGTCAGGCAAAACCGAAACCGTTGAGGCATTTTCGAAACGAATCCTTGGCAAGGCTCTTAAATCGACTCCCAAAATCTACAACCGAGCTGCTTATTGTAGCTGATCGGTATGACGGAGTGTTCGGCCTTGTAAACATTTCCGGGAATCCTATTGTTCTAAAAGACAGTAGTGGATGTCCATGAGCGGAGAGGAAATACAGTGACGAAGAGTTTTATCATTACGAAGAGCATGGTGCTAGAAAAACTGGGATATTATGCTTATGCAGTCAGAGAGTAAGGCAACACTTATCGAATGTATTTTGAATTGTGGAGCCATGTCTGTCTTCCTGAATTAAGATTTACCATTTACCTCTCTGGTGGATTCATTGATAGAATGAAGGTGCTAAAAACTGGTCCCATCCGAAATGACTTTTTTTTGGATCCGAATCCGGACTACGATGCGAACTTGTGCAGCACACATGAAAAAGCAGACACGCGTGTCGCTCTCCATGTTGCGAATGCTACAGAAATGGATGCTCCCAAGTAATTGTTGAAGCAAATGACACAGACATTGATGTCATTTTATTACAGAACTATCGCGAAATATTCCTCTGCAGGTGTGACACAGGCTATGAACCCGAGCTCTACGTTCAGTTCCGTGACAAAGTCTTTTTCGATCCATAAAATTGTGAATTGAACATCGTGGGCTGTTGTAGAGTCAATAGGGCTGCTACATTGCATTTGTGGATGTGATACGGTCAGTTTTTTCTTCTCGAAGGGCAAAAAACACATTTGCTACATCTGCTGTTAAATCACAGCTCATTCAAGAAATTGCTGATCTTACACGGAAAGTGAGGAGTGATATCAGAAACATCATTATTTACGAGCCCAAAATCTTGCGTATGTGTACGAAATTGGCTGTATCGGTATATAGCAAAAAAAACTAGTCCGAATTTGATTCTCTCAATGACCTCCGAATTCATTTATTTGCCAGAAAAAAAGAACTTGAACAGCTTACCTCAACAGATGGTTCTTTCGTATATCACGTCAAGAGAGCTATACTTCAATGGAACATTATCTTTAGGCTGTGATTACTAAGCCTTATATCTTCAACCCACTTGAGTTTGGCTGGGACCCATCACGACATTTTAGGAGTCAGTCCAGTGACTTGGCGCTGACCCCCTGGCCTCTATCTGTCAACAAGGCTTCAACCTTTTGTTACTGTAAAAACTGTGTGTGGTAAAAAAGTGCCCTTGTTTGGGGATAAAGCCATGCGACATCTTTGCGCATGTGGTGGGCGATGTGGTGTGCCGACAGCAACGATTCGGACGAGGATTAGCGGGATTTTTTTTTTTGTATGTTTGAGGAAAACCGTTGGGATGTCCGGGAGTTGTATTTTGACAGGCTTTACACGTCTGTAGCTTTTACTTACAGTACTTATAAAAATAATAAACACTCTTTAATCATGTTACAGGTTTAAGCTTTCAGCTTCTGTCGAGCATGGTTCTTCCGTTCCGAGTTTTTAGCACATTAAATAGCATATAGCAACTAAAGTGGAAACACGATGACCAAGCTAACACTACACTTGGACTCGGCCTCAAAATTTGGCATAAAAAAACATGTCTGCAATACCATTTATCAAAAAAAAATTTTTAGGCCTACAAATAAGTAATTAGCCTATAACAAACGAAGACAAGATTGGGCTGCAAAGTAAAGTTCATATTCGGATTTGGCGTGTTAAATTCTAGCATAAAAGATGTGTCACATCATCATTTTGGACAATTGTATTTTTGCATATATTTTTAGGCCTACACTTTTTCAAAAAAATCTAGACGGCTTCAAGGAACAAAGATTTGAACTTTAAAAGCAATGTGAAGCTAAATACGAAAGGTCAATTCTGGAAACGAATCATGAACAACAAAAAATTATTAGAAAGGTCCGAGATATGTGGTTTAGTTGAAAATGAACCTTTGAAATTTGAGATTTTTGGGGAAAATTAATAAATATTAGCCTATAGCTCCTGGGCTATACAATATATCGGAAAAAATTTAACATATTCTATGAGAAGACCATACTAGGATCAAAATGAGATGTCGCACCACTCAATCGGAGTGGTACAACTTAGAAAAAAAATTAACAGTCTGTACACGTTTTATAGGCCTAAAAAGTGTTTTTTTGGCTTTTACAAGGTCAAGCCATGATCTCCAGCTTTGGCACCACCCATATTCGGATTCAGCGTGGTCGATATAGTCGGAAAGTATTTTCAAACTGACTGTGTCTTTCTGACCACCTAGTTGTCCACATTATAGTGGTTTGGCTCCCGGACTATAAAGTACAAATTATATTCTAGCTTTTTTTAAAAGCATAGGGTTTAGAACCATTCTCAGATTAATTTCTGCTCGTTTAAGTTTGACTTATTGTAATTTCTGTCTTGTTTGTTTGGGTTTCATTTATTTATTTGATACTGATTTGTGGTAGATGTATGCTTAGTAAATTATTTGATTCTCTATTTTTTTTTCATATTTGGTTTAATGGAGTTCTTTACTTTTTTTTGAAAAACTTATTGTGCAAAAAGTTTTTTGATAATCTAAAGAAAGAAATAATGGCTGTCATTAAAGACAAGGTGCTGTTTTGCTGGTCCCTAGTTTTGATGTTAATAGTATTGAAATGTTTATCGTTTTCGTTTGAACGATTCTAACGGTCAATCTGAAGCGGCTCCAGTGCTAATACGCTTCAGAAATGCTGAAATAGCTCGAACTGTTTTCAAAGCAAGGATTAAACTAGCAAAAAGTGGAATATTTTTGTAAGAATCCCGAGCAAAGAAGCGCCGTGAAGTTTTAAACGCGAGAAGAGATTGCTTTGATAAATTTCATGCGTAGACTGACCGCAGGCAAATTTCTGGCAAAACCACCTGGTGCATCAATGATACAAATATTCGATCATTCGCGCAGATTGTGTTTAGATATAACCGTTTTTGTTTATCATTGTAATTTGTTATTTTTTACTTTTTTTTTTCTTTGGTTTTTAAATGTGCATTTTTATATGATTGAACGTCTAAAATTTGTTGTGAAGGGGCATGAAAAAATTCTTTTCAAAATTCATGCTTATCATGTATCGGATGTTGCTCCAGATGATGAGAGTATTAAGATTTCCTCCTTCTAGTATGAACAAGTATGTTAATGTCTCTTAATTTAGTTCAGAATTCTGTTGTACTGAGAGACGTTTCAGACCATTTTCCTTCACTTCCCAGTTCTGGTCTTGAAAAAAACGATGAGTAGGAATATCCCAGCTTCTGCTTCAGCTTCTTTTAGGTTTGGTCTGAATGAACTGATCCGTCTCAGATCCCATTTAGCTGATAACTCATGGAATGTTTTGGCGAGGAAATATTTTCTATTCAAAGTTTGAATCTTTTTATGAGTCAGTGAAAGCGTCTATTTTTAATGTAAGTACTCTGTCCCTTTCTACTTTCAGGTCAAAAAAAAATCCCATTCCTCTTAACCTATGGATGACCCCGTGCCTTCTTATGAGTTAGAGAAGAAAAAAATAATCTTTAGAGAGCTATTAAGTCAGCAGAGCTATCTTAGAATGCTAGACGTCTTCAGCAATTCAAACTCGACAGGGATATTTTTTCAACTCTTTGTGTCGGAAGACCAATCTTTTTATTATTCAAAAAAAAAAAAAAAAAAAAAAAAATACATCTCGGAACATGGGAGGGATATCAGAAAAACTCGTGCTCCGAAATTTGTTCCTGTTTTTGTCCCCGTGAAAGCTCTTGTGTTTTTAATGATTTTTTACTTTTTCCGTATCCATGTGTGCTACATCATCAAGCATGTTTGTAAATTAAATGAAAGACTTCCAAAAATACAGTTTTTGTGAAAAAACCATCTTACTTTAATCTTATCACTTCGGATACTTAAAAAAGAAAAGAGTAATTGCTATTTTTAATTTCTAGAAAATTTCTAGGATACCATCACTATTTTAAAAAAAATAATACCATTTTCAGCTAAAGTGGATTAATGAACTTAAAAAGAAACTTACTCTTTTTATGAGCTTTGCTTTTGTGTGAAAGAAGTTCTGACAAGTAGTGAAGTCTTCTTTGACAGCCATCCATGCTACACCTGTATCCTTCATGTATTTTCTGGTGTCTTTTTAACTTGCTTGAAACCAAAAACGACTTGTCACACTTATCACATCTGCAATTAAGTAAGTTGCATAATAAAATTCAATTGCTTACTAAATCTTGTCAGATTCTCTATATCTTTGCAAAAGTATTGTCAATATGATAAGGAAACAAGGGATCTCGCTGAAACGTTCACAATATCATTTAAGGATTTTATCAAAAGTCAAATTAATTAATACAACTGGAACCAGAGTTGTGTACGAAATGAAATTTGTCCAGGGTAAAAAATCTATTAAATAGTAATCTTATAATGCTAACGACTGGTATACTCTTTTTAAAGATTAAGGGACATGCAAGAAAATACAAAATACTTCCATAAATTAAAGAGACTGGCCATCACGCAGTGTTCCAGTCAAAACCAATAAACTCAATGAGACGGTGTAGATTATGGAGGTCTTGTCTAAACATTATATCACGCACCAATTACTTCAGAACAGTGAGAGCATAAGAATCGATCGTTGCACAGTTTTTTTTTGGACACAGGGTAAAAAACGAAAACAGGACGTGAAAGACAGAAACAGGGTTACGACATAAAACTTTGCGCACTCTTCGGCAAAACTCTAACAGAATCTTGGCTTGATTGAGCAGGCCTGAGAAGGCAATGCCATGTTGAAAGGCTTTCCGCTAAAGTAGGAGATTCAAAGACGGAAGGAAGATAGTCCAAGAGAAGGGACAACCTTTGGTTCAGCTTACAATCAAATGCGGGAGAATTTAGTATGTGCATGTCAACGGTACACAACATTGTAACCAAGAATTTTAGCATCAGAAAAGTCTTTGCAAAATTGGTGCCAAAGTGTTAATAAACGAAAATAACGATGAATTGGTATGTGCAGGAAAAACGGTAGACTTTTTGGAAGGCAAAGCAAACTCTTAAGACACCTTAATAGGACCAAGGGAACTTTTTTTTTTGAAAAATTATAAGGCGTTTAGACGCAGTCTCATTACTTTTTGCATCAATAGAATCAATCAGTCAGTCTGAATAGAATTGACAACCGGAATTAAAAAAAATACATATGCTCAAGATATACTATTGGAGACATTAGGCTCTTCCAGTCCATTATAAAATCAAAGGATTTTATGTTAGGACACCCTGTGTTAAAAATACAAAACAAACTTCAATAGGCCCGTAATCTACAGCCAAGTACCTTATGATGGGTCCTTTCTCTCCAGGGCAGACTTAACAGTAAGCCCCAAGAGCACATGAAAAACAAATATATCTTTGAGCCCTAAAAAAGGTAAAAATTACGATAAAAAACCAAGCAAGATTTGCCACAAATTTTGCTTAGTGTAGCGCAGTCCTTCATACCTTTATCGAAACTAAAGAGAAATCCGCGGAAGAGCCGACTAAGTTAAAATTGGAAAAAAAAGGGCTAAAAACTTTAGGCAGATAAATTAAGAAGTGCCTGAGTCAACAAACACCTTTAGTCCTCAGTTTTATAGATTATGAGCAAGCGTTTGATTCAGCTGATAGAAGAGCTTTAGCGAAGGTCCTATCCTTGTATGGTATAACCACAGTTTATAGAATTAGCAGTATGATCATTCTCTATCTCTCCCATTATAAAAAAAACCCGGACAGGGGTGCGAGTGCTCCGGAGAACGTTTTTGCAGATAGAAACATAGGCGTTATCAGATCTTTTCGCGGGTAGACAAGTCAGATTTCTCTTGGACACGAAACAAGTGGAAACCCGCTATTACGAATAATGCACTTGGTAACCATTTCTCAGTGATTGACGATAACAAACTAATCCGCTAAGGCAGAAACAAGTGGGAGGAGCTTTTTTTGTTCGCACCGAGACCGAAGACCAGAAATTATCTACGATAAGCTTACTGTCTATAAACTGTGGGTATAACAGATAAATACATGATTAGTACTATGTAAGAGAACAACATTGCTGCGGTTAAGGTAGGAAGTGAGGTTAGTAGCTGGTTTCGTATTAAAATCTGAAGTTCAGCAGGGTTGCGTTCTATCCCCATTTATATGGACCATTTTCATGGACGTTTTCCTAAGGAGCACAGCAAAGTCAATGGGAGAGCACAGAACCAAATGGGGAAGTAAAACTCTTCTAGACTTAGATTATGCTGACGATTTAAGCGCCCTAGATGAAAGTCTTAGCAAAATGGATGAACTTTTAGATGTTTTGCGAGTTCAGGGTACAAGAATAGGTATGAAAATTAATCTCAAGAAGACTAAGTCGCTAAGACTAGGAATAATTGAAGGTGAAGAGGTAATGTTGGCTAACGAGAAGATCAATCAAGAAGACAGCTTCAACCTACCTAAGTAGTATTATTAGTAAAGATGGATGTTTGTTAAAAATGGAATAGCCAAGGCCCGGGGTGTTTTTTCACAGTTGAAAAAAAAGTTTGAAAAGAATAGAAGATAAGCTGGCAAACCAAGATTAGAATGTTGGAAGCTACAGTGATGATAGTGGTCAAGCGTGGTTCTGAAGCGCGGGCGCTCCAAAGACAGAAGAGGAAGTGCTAGATGTTTTCCAGAGAAATTGCCTACGGATTGTTTTGGGTACCCAACTGACTGACCGTAAGCTGTGCCTCAAAATAGTAAACTGTGCGAAAAATGTGATTCAATCCCGTTTTGTAGGCCTATAGTGAGAGAAAGGATGAAATGGCTAGGACACGTTCTGCAGATGAAGGGTGACAGACTACCAAAGATTCTCTTTCTTGGCCAACCATCTGGGGCTTAACGAAAAGCGGGTCTTCCCCAAAGGGGGTGGGGAATGTTGCACGAAAAAAATTGAGGGAAATGGGAGCTTCTTGGGAGGGTGTAAAGAGGGAGGCTTTAAATAGATTAGGATGGAAGAAAAGCGTACGTAGCTGTGTTGGCCTCAGGCGGCTCGGAGCTGCAGTTAGTTAGTAGTAGTAGTGGTAGCAGTACTATCAATTTCCTAACGCAGGTTGGAGTTCATCCTATTGTGATTATATAAACTGAATATTTTTTAGGGAATTACTGAGCAAACGTTTATGCTCTTTTCATCGTCTACTCATAAACTGAACGTACTTATTAAATGAAAAATATATTGAGCCCCAGCCCGCGTCAGATTAATAAAAGTTTGAATCAATGATTATTTTCATCTGAATTATAAACAAAATTACAAATTTAAAATGCATACGAGTTTATAGTCCCAAGTTTCTAAAAGTTGTCAAGGAATTTATTTCAGACCGATCTTGGGCGATTACATCCTTCTTTTGCCCTGCTGGGTGCGGATGTGATTTGCACAACTTTACTTTTCCGGGCACTTGTTGAAATAAAACAACGCAGTCCAGTGATAAATATTTAAAATGGCCAACTCCGCCATAATGAGATTGATATCTGCAATGAACAGCGGGTGTGAAAATTAGATGGAATTCCCCCAGATTTAACAGAGAGTCTTGGGCCTAAAAGCTTGCATATAGTGTGAAATCGATAACTATTGGCTACAGAAGTAATAGAATAAACGAAGAATGTCCTATACAAAAGTTGAACCCGTATCTCTCGCAGTATCATTTTTCCTCCAGATAGACATTCTCCTTATCTTTTGGCTGTTTCGGCCTTTTCATCAGAATTCATTCATGATAGATTCAACTCGACTTCCAAACCTACGTCATTCATTGACCGGAGATATTAGTTCGAAGATATTTGTTTCAAACCTCTTTATTCATTCATTATCCTTAGTTGTAAGTAAATTGAAAAAAAACGTCGTACCTTGGGTGATTTGGATTCTTGTTTGCAATTTTGAACTATTGACTTTGGCATTTTTATTGAGGAAAATTATCGATAATGGGATTTATATATAGATTCATGGACCCTACGAAATGTCCAAAACAAAAGATCTGTAATGAGTAAGGTGTGAGACCATTAATAAAGGACAATACATTGTATTACAAATAATTCAATTATATTTCATCAACCAGTCCCAAATGTGACAGTAAAGAAAAAAAAATCGCATCCCTTCGGCACGCCCAATTTTTGCTTTTCTCAACTGTAAAGTTACCGAAATGCGATTGAGATCAACAAGGGGGGGCTCTGGGAATCATCCCCTCCCCCCCCCCCCTCGAAAAAACTTTATTTTTACATTATGATAGTTCATACTCATAAGGACTTCACAGACTAAACTCTTTTTTGTAAACATGATATTATTGAATTGCTAAGAAGCCCTCACACTACTCAAACTATTGAGATTAATTGGTAGCAAATAACATGGGGTGCGCCAGCTAGTACCTAGAAATTCATGCCAACATTAGTTTACATTTTAAATATTCGAGCCGAGAGCCTGCTTTTAACATGCTAGAAGGATTGTTTCCTCAGTCACAATCAGATATTAAAGCGAAATCACAAAAAAACAAAACCAATAAATCATTTTGTACTTTAAATTTGTACTAGAAATGTCACTTTCAGGAATATTTTAACAACATCTTAGTATTAACATTGTATTAGGAATTGAGTCTAGTTTTGAACTCACACTGAACATACTGATGGTCATTACAATAATGCTCTGAATCAATTTTAATAACACGACTACTGTAGGGGCCGTTAAAGTGTACGCTAACGATTTTGCTCTATAAACAAATTCAGCATTAAAGACTTCTTATTCTTTATTTCATCATTTAGGGGAAATTCTTAGTGCCAAACAAGGGAAATATTAGGTTTACTGCTGAAATATACATCAAAACACACGTAAACAGACAGTACAAAACATATTTAATACTTATTAGTTATCATTCTGTTGCAGGAGCATCAGTTTTCTTTTTACCTACACTACTAATTTGGTTTTTATACGGTCGTAAGCTTGTGAACTTACGGTTAAACAAATTCCCACGTGACATCTACATTTCAAACATTAGCTGAAGCAAAAAAAACGCCTGCTCCTCCTGCAAGTTCAAAATTTCAATTCAAGCATGCTCCCGATTTAGGTTTATCGTTTTTTACAATAAACTTTCGTTTTTATTAATTGTCCTTTTTTATCGCCCTCTTTCCGCTTTCGAGTTGAAGGCTCTGTTCTAGAAAGCAAGTAGCCAGGCACCAATTCCATATCAAAGTTAGACTAAGGTATAAAAGTGCTTGATGTGTGTCGATTCTCTGGCTCTATCGCCAGAGCAACATTATATCAATTACAAACAGACCACCTTAGAAACACGAAAAAAAGACCATTGTCGCACGGATCGGAAAATATTCTCACCTACTATTACTACAATATTCTGTCCGTGATTTCGGTTAAGTTAGCCATTTCATTTTCTGTATTAAAGACTGAGGTACAGGAGTCGTATCAAATGTGCCCTGAAGATTTAGTAGGTTTCCAGCGTAATTAATTTGTTATTTTTTTTATCATTTGACTTCTTTTTGTAGGTACGTGTACTATTTAACATAAATATGTATAGATACACTGATCTTGTCTTTCACTCGTCTTTTATTAGTCATGCCTTTTTTGCTGTCAGTTTTGTGCAATGACTTCTAATTTTTTTTATAGTTATATTCAATCACTGACAATGACATTTCATTACTTGGTTTAACGCAAGACGTAACATAAGCAATTCTTTTACAGTGAATTGCTTCTTTTTTTTTTAATATCTTACCTTAAACATTAGGAATTGGAGATCACTCTTCATTGCTTTTTTAGTACTCATTAATTAAAAGAAAAACTCATTAATTAAAACGAAAAAAGTTTTCAAAGAAAAGTTCTGGGAAGTAGGAGGCAGAAACACAGCGACCAGCAATCTGTGCATTTGAGCATATTTCAAGTAAAATCGTGGAAAAATATTGAGTGTCGACTAAATCCTTTGAAGCTTAGCTAGATTGTGCGGCAAGGCGATTTAGACCTGTGTATTCAGATAAATCACCGGCAACACCTCCTATTATTTCAACGTTTCAGTGTAATTGCAAGAGCGAGTTTTCGACACTGCGATTGTCTTCCAAAAAGCATGACTTAAAATGTACATTGGCTTGTGGAAATTGTAAAGGAACAAGCTCTTCTAACTGCGAAACAGGAGACTTCAAAGACGATGGAAGTAAACAAGAAGACCAAATTTAAACAGCTTTACCACTACCCAATGAATCTCGTGTGTTACTGTGATTTTTATTTGCCTTATGGAATTGATCTCTGTGTTACATTATATCTGATTATGTTAATTTTCTTATTTGGAAACTAGTGTTTCGTCTCAGCTAAGGGAAGCTCTTGACAGAATGTGTGTTTTTCTTGTTTATTTTGTTGTCAAATATGGGTTTGAGCTTCCCCTCCACCTCCTCATTCTTGCTCACTTTCAAAAAATTAAAGGTTCCAGGCATAATGGACTTTACCTGGGTCAAGTCGTGGCTGTTACCACAGGCTCGAGACTGCACCTGTTTTGACGTAAGCAAATATACGCCTGCGGCCCCTACCTCTGCCTCAGCCCCAATCTTCATCAGAGCCCCAGACAACTCTCTTGACTTTATAATATTTAGTTTCATGTTTATTTTTATAAAAAAAAAACATTGAAATAACATATCTGATCACATTTGGTGGCATTTAATCAATCATTTTTTTTTTTGCCTCAACGTCAAATTCAAAAAAAAAAAAACTCAAGTTAGTGAAAGAGCTAGAGCAACAGACTTTTCTGATTTGGAATGAGTAGAAATTTTTTTGGTTTGTTTTAAGCGATTGTTTCCGCGAGCTTTGTTTTCAGCGAATTTAAAGAGCAATATTTCTTATTACCAATTTATATGTAATGTTTCAATGTATTTAAACATATGTTTACAATGGATTCAAATACCAGAGAACCCTCGAGATGGTTCACGATGATTCGCGATGGCTCCAGCCGCATAGAAGATAAAAAAAAAAAGTTGCGCAGAACGTCTATCCATTATAACAACTATACTTCTCTCAGTCCACCCAAAATTCTGTAATAAAATATAATTAAGAACTTATTCCAAAAAAAAAGTACTGTTCATCAAAACTTTAACTAACCATTCAAATTTCGCCAAAAGATTTCAATTGCAATCCAACATTTTAACTTCAGCAGGAGAACTAAAAATGGGGAAATCTATCATTCAATATATAATTACTGAAATATACAATGAAACAGCACGAAATCGGGGATTCAGTGGGCCGGTACCCCATATCATATCTAAGTGAAGCCTGGGCATAATTTGAGAAAGGGCAAGAAATCCAATAAAAAAAACAGATTTTTTCAACTGAAAGTAAGGAACAACATTAAAGCTTAAAACGAATCAAAATTATTCTTTTATGAAGGAAGGGGGGGGGGGGTGCCGCCACCTCAACCCTTACTCTTCCCGCTGAAGTTTGACGTTTTGCCTCAATTCTTCAAGAACAACTGCAAAAGAAAAAGGGTCGTTGAATTGGAATATTTTTTTTTTTTTACTTTTTATTGTTGAAATAGAGTCGTTATAGATGATTCATACACAGTCAATTACTCAAGTTCATACAAAGTTTGGCTATTTTTTGTTATCACAAAAATATTTATGGGGAACCAAAGGCAGCTAAATTCAAGGGAAAGATGAATTCAAGCAAGCTCAAAGATACTAAATTCAAATTTAAACAAATGATATTTTACTTGAACGGTTTTATTCCCGTGTGTTCATATTCATGTGATTTTAGCTGCTGATGCTTCTTGAATGTTTTTGAGCAGACAGAACACGAGAATGTTTCTGCACCACTGCAATTGTGATTTGTATCCGTGTTCCCACGAGATGCACTTTCCGCCAAACAGATAGTATTGGTTGAAGATTTCCTACAATCAAAGAAACAAATAAATAAATGTTGACTTTAAAGACAAATTATACGTGATGCAACAATTCAAAATAAAAGCATAAGAAATTCCAAATTAAAAATTCATCCTAAGATTATAAAGACAATAATGTGATAATTGCTCGGTCAGACATTGGTGATCAAATGGAAAAATATTTGGTCAGAAAAAAAAAAAAAAAAACATATCAAAGAGCACACACCATAAAACCCAAAACACGTACGAACTCTACAAAGTTAATCAAGAACAAAAATTTACACACATTCATTAGATTTAAAGAAATAATTGGGGTATACATTTTGCAGCTTCTTCTAAAGAAAATAAAAAGGTTAATTGTGGTTGGTTTTAATTGCAATGAGAATTTAAACGTGCTTCATTAACTCAAGAAGTTGGTTCCTAGCACTTCTGTCAAAATCTCCGAGAATCTATTTTCTAATTAGCCTTTACTATTAGGATAAACATAAATAGATTTTTATCATTCCTAAATCATCTTTGAGTTTGAGATAAAACATTTTTTACTACGCATTTTTGTTTCAAATTTTTTTTCTTTACTTTCCACTCACTGAGAAGATTGGGAGGAAGAGTATTCAAGAGGGAAATTGTTTGTAACTGGTTAAGAATTGTCAACCGTGGAGATTGCAATGGTACGCTGTTTATGCTTTAAAGTCTACAAATTTCGTAAATGAGACAAAATTACTACTACTACTACTACTAAAAACTCACCGCAGCACAAAGCCACTGCGGCCAACACAGCTACGCACGATCCTCCTCCATCCCAATATATTAAAAGCCTCCCTTTTTACACCCTCCCACGAAGTTCCAGTTTCCTTCAAACCTTTCTTTATGACGTCCTTCCACCCAGACGAGGACGACCTGCTTTCCGTTTAGCCCTAGACGGTTAGCCAAAAAGAACAACTTTCGGCAATCTGTCATCCTTCATCCGAACGACGTGCCCTAGCGACCTCAACCTTTCTTTCATTATAGCCCTAGAGAGCGGCATTGAACTACATTTTTCTTACAGCCACACGGTCAGTCAGCCGGGTATCCAGAACAATCCTTAAGCAATTTCTCTAGAAAACATCAAGCAAATCTTCATCCGCTTTTCGGAGCGCCCATACTTCAGAGCCATATTTGACCACTGTCATCACTGTAGCTTCTAATATTCTAATCTTGGTTTGCAGAC
This sequence comes from Artemia sinica, assembly GCA_027921565.1. Taxonomy (NCBI): domain Eukaryota; kingdom Metazoa; phylum Arthropoda; class Branchiopoda; order Anostraca; family Artemiidae; genus Artemia; species Artemia sinica. The sequence goes on from JAPEVW010000172.1 coordinate 76,361, forward strand.
TCTACTTTTAACATCTTCACTGCTCCCACCATCTTTACTATAATAGTACCAAGGTAAGTGAAGCTGCCCACCTGATCAATCTTTTCATTATCCAACGTCACCTTTTCATCTTCACTTAGTCCTAGCCTTAATGACTTAGTCTTCTTAACATTAATTTTCAAATCTATTCTAGCCCCCTGAACTCGCAAAACCTCTTAAAGTTCATTCATTTTGCTCACACCTTCATCTAGGATACTTAAAATCATCAGCATAATCTAAGTCCAGGAGACTTTTTTGTCCCCATTTGATTCCGTGGTCTCCCATTGCCTTTCCTGTGCTCCTTAAGACGAAGTCCATCAAAATAATCCATGTAAAGGGGGATAGAACACAACCCTGCTCAACTCCTGATTCAATACAAAACCAGCTGCTAACCTCATTTCCTACCTTAACCGCAGCAGTATTATTCTCGTACATAGCACTAATCACTTTGATGTATTTGTCTGGTATACCATACAAGGATAAAACCTTTACTAAAGCTCTTCTATCAACGGAATCGAACGCTTGCTCATAATCTATAAAACTGAGGACAAAAGGTATTTGACAACTCAGGCACTTCTCAATTATTAACCTAAGAGTGAAAATTTAGTCGACACATCCTCTACCTTTTCTAAAACCGCACTGTTCTTCTCTTAAAACTTTGTCTACGGCATCTCTCAGTCTAAAAAGTATCATATTACTAAGTAATTTGCTACCTACAGAGACCAGACTGACGCCTCGATACTTACCACACTCACTTTTATATCACCTTTCTTATAAAGTGGCTTAATTAAGGTTTTTCCTAGAATCGTTAGGTGTTTCCCCTTTTTCAAAAATCACATTCATAATCTTTAGTAACTTATTTCTAGCCTCAGAGCCACCATATTTAAGAAACTCATTTACGACCTTATCAGCACTTGCAGCCTTATTATTTTTTAATCCTTTTAGTACTGTCGCTAATTCTTCCTCACAAAACAAATCTTCCGTCGTATCCAAGGTATCACACAAACTTTTTCATTTTCCTCTATATCTTTTCCTGCAACTCTATCTTGGTTTAGCAAATTCTCAAAATGTTCTGCCCATCTCTCTTTAATTCTTTCCTTATCACTAATTGTGGCCCCATTCCTATCTTTAACTGGGCAAAGTCCGGATTGACTACTCCCTCTCAATTTATTAACATGCCAGTACAATATTATACTATTATGCCGTCTAGCTGCATCTTCCAGATCCTCAGCAATTTGTATCCATGGACTCAACTTCACACCTCTTTTAGGTCATATTTTTAATGCTTTCTCCACTTTCTTTACATTCCTTTTGTTTTCATATGATCAAAATTCCCCATTCCCCCCAAAATTCCTCATTTTTAAAGCCACATGCTACTTTGCGATGGGGTTATAAAGACAAAGTTGCAGAAAGCACACAAATATAAACATTAGCTTTCAAATGAGCTTTTAAGCAGTTCTCTTTTCAATGTTTCAGTGCCCCTTCGGAGTAGAAAAAAGAACAATCAAAAACTTCACCTTTACAGCCTCTTTTTCAAAATTCCCAACAAATTGATTCGTAATTACCTTTCACTGTTAAGCTAAACACAAATAAAATTATTATCCCTGAATCAAATTTAAATGAAAATTTGCTTTTATTAGGCAATTTTTTTTTTTTGAAACGCGTCTCTTAGTTGTATTTTTATCCCTAAATTTGCAGCGCCAGGTATTTTTTAAGTATGTGATATGCCACTATTTTGTTTACCTTCGCAAGGTGTAATTTCTTCCGATTCTTCTTTTGAACGAGTCAACAGAGAAGCTTTTTAAGAAAACGTCCCCAGGAAAATAGATACAAATCAAAGAACATTGTCGATTGAAGCTGTGTTTCAAGTTCTCAGTTCTTGGCGTGTCAACCAAAATAATTAGACCAAGCTATGTGCCCTCGTGTCTGTCTTGTCGGTCAGTCACGTGGGTCACAATACAAGAAAGCTCTAGATAAGCAGGTGAGCTCATGCACGAGTAGAAAACAGCCATCGACGCTACATCAAACCTTTCGCAAAGTGACAGGAGAGATATATAGGTAACGGCTAAACCAAATCTATTAGTTTGTTGTCACTTACTAGGTGGGCCGGAAGGGAGATTAAACAAAAATAGCCTCTAGAGATTATAAACCTCTTGTTAAGGTTTTCGACTGCGGAGATTATGGTACCCTTTTTATGCATCCCAGCCTTTCCACTCAACAAATAGAACTATATTGCCATTTTTGGAATCATATGGCACTTTATAATGCAGTTATAAAGGCATATTTATAGAAATAACGTGGGTATGAGTAGTAACTTTTAAATAAGCAACTAAACATCACTATACGATTTTCCAGTTGCCTGCTAGTCCTGCCGGAAAATAAGAGAGACGCGATTGCTACCTATGTAAAAAAGCGATTTTCCTTGGTTTTTAAGATGAGGGCACAAGACCCCTTGTCAAGGGTTTTCAGCCATGAGTGTGGTGCATTTTCATTTCAATGAGACGCTTTTTCGAGGGTTTAAAGCTCCTTTTCGAAATCTCCGAAACACCTTTTCGTAGTACACTTTTATTTTTAAGATGAATCTATATAATAGTTATCATTCTTGAAACCACCTTAAATGATTTTTTCCCCTAGACAACATCTTTCAAAACGCACTTTTAAAGTTTTGGTTACTTTTGGCTGTGGTTTGCGGTTTACTAAGTTCTAGCTATTGCCATAGCCATGACTTGTGTTCTCAACCTGACCATTTCCACAGATAAATTTCCTTTTGACTCCCCCCCCCCCCGTACTTAAACTGATATTCTGCGCAAAAAAATCATGATAAAAAATGAGTATAGTAAAAAAAAAACGCGAGGTGCTGTATAGTTTAGGAAACCTGTAAAAAAGGGGTCAACCTCAGGCAAATTGTTTGATACAAATTAATTCTTTCACTAATCGACCAGAAATTATGTGCTGTTTTCGAATCCAAAAAGTCTTTTGCTCTTAGCTCTTTCAAAAATTTGATTTTTTTAGGTCGAATGTGAGACAGGCAAAAAAATATTGACTGAATAAATACCAGCAAATATAATCAGATACGTCATTTCTGCGCTTTTTTGCAGATGAACATAAAACCAAATATTTGAAGTCAAGAGAATTGCCTGAGGCTCAAAGGCTAGAGGAAAAGTGAGCTTGAGGGTGAAGAAACGTGAAAAAAAAGGGTCAACCTCAACAAAATTGATATACAAATAATTCTTTCACTAACCGACCAAAAAATATCTACTAGTTCCAAATCCGAAGTCTGCCACTCTAGGTCTTTTACAAATTTGAGTCTTTTATGGTGAGTTTGAGATTGAGGTAAAAAAAAAAATATGATTGACTAAATACCACCAAATTTGGTCACATATACTATTTCTTTTCTTCGCTTTTTTTTTTAACTGATGAACATGAAACTAAATATTTCACGTCAAAAGACTTGTTTGGGGCACAAGGCTCTCTGAGGAAAAGTGGGGCTGAGGCAGAGGTAGAGCCTGTACGCGTATGTAAAGGTGTTTGCACTTGCATAAGCCTGCAAGTGTCTGGCTTATGGAAAAACACATGCAGTCTCGAGTCTGTGGTAACAGCGACGACTGGGCCCAAGTAAATTCCAGTATGTCTGGAACATTTAACTTTGTGAAAGTGAGTAAGAATGAGGAGGTAGTGGGGAAGCTCAAAGACATATTTGACAAAAAAACAAAAAACACACACATATTCAGTCAAAAAGTTCCCTTAACTGAGATGAAGCACTAGTTTCCAAATAAGAGATCAGTATAATCAGATATAACGTAACACAGAGATCAATTACATAAGGCAGATAAAAATCACAATAACACAAGGGATTCACAGAGTAGTGGTAGAGCTATTTAAATTTGATTTTCCTGTTTACTACTACCGTCTTCAAAGTTTCCTGTTTCACAATTACAAGAGCTTGTTCTTTTACAATTGCCACAAGCCAAGGTACATTTTAAGCCATGTTTTTGCAAGAACATCGTAGCGTCGAACACTCGCCCTTGCAATTAAAGTGACACACTTAGATAATAGAAGGCGGTGCCGGTAATCTATCTAAATTCACGGGTCGTAATTTTCCCTATCGAACGATCCAGCCAAACTCCAAAGGATCCAGTAAACAATCAAAATTTTTCCCCGATTGTACTTGGAAATATGCCCGAAGCGAATAATATTTGCAAACAAAGACTGTTCGTGGGAGCGTTTCTGCCTCCTACTTCCCAGAACGTTCGATTTTTCTAAGGAATTTCCTGTAGCGGACCTGGTTTTATTTCGTTTTCAACAACCATAAACAAGATAAGCATGACCTTCTCTCCAGCTTCGCTAATGTCGTCTTTTGCAGAAGCCGATTTCAGGTACAGTCCGACGATATCCTGAAAGTTTTCTTATTTTCACGTAGTTCAGTTGTGTAAATTTTCATATGCCATAAATTCGCGAAGTTGAATCGCATCCGAGAAAGGCAAAGAGGAAAAAATTTGCTCCCAAAGGGCGTCACCGAGTTTTAGCTTGGTTGCCAATATATCCCGCAGACGGTTTCCTGCTTTCCGTGACTTTGACTGGAAATAGAAAAATATCGGTTTATGTTCTCGCTTCGTAAGACACAATAAAAGGTATAGTAATTCTATATCTTCTACTATTACCCTAGTGGGTTGGCGTTCTTCCGAATCGACCGCAATCATCACAATCAGCAGGTCGTCATCGGCTGGCGATTGGTATTCTTTACATCCAGCATCATTTAGGTAGCGGGACAGCATGCTGATGATAGTCTGGTTTATTTCTGCCTTACTAAGGAAATCATCTTTATTTTATTAAACAAGGCATCTGCGGCTGAGTGCTGATCGCAGGATAGCCTTTAGACCTGCTCCTCCTCTCTTGTGTCACGTCTTTCATTGAGGGTCCAGCTAAATACCCTTTAAACGTTATCATAACATATCATATCTTTGCGTCATATTTTCAACGTATTTGTTGCAGATATTCACGTACATACTGCATTTTTTTTTCCAAGGTGAAAGATGTAGAAGGGCTCCACAATCTAGCACATGCTGAATTTCATCCAAGCTTTTAAGCCCGCAACCTGTCTTTGGTTGTAGACCTTCAGCTTCGCGCTAGATAGCATTGGCAAGCACTGGTTTGTCAATCGAAAGAGACCATTTGGCTCAAATAACGAAGGTGGCAGGAAGCAGAGTTCGTACTCGAAAAAACACCTGGAGTTCTTCATCTGAACTCTTTGCAAAAGTGAACAGTCTTTGAAAAAATCAAGCAGGGTCAACAGTAGGCAGTTCTGCTGCTGACTTCAGGTTACTTTGCACTCTCATAGCAACAGCAGTAGTTTTCTTCTTGAAAGTGTTAATGTTTGCATCTTCTCTAGTCATGCCGTTCGGGATCTATAAACCTATTGGTATGGCTTCGTCTACTCCACCTGCTCACTCGCAATTTCGCCATATATTATATTCCTGGGTGGTGGATCTACTGTGAAAGGCGGAAAATCTAGGAGAAAGTGGAAACCTATTCAATAGCGTTAAAATCACGTTCTATTCTTGTTGTCCTAGGGTCTTTTTTGCTGCTCACTAGTCTCAAATATTATGTCCATGAGTTCTTGAAGTGCAGAGCTGATAGCAACCCGCGCAGAAGCCAATACAAGCCATGTTAGCCGCTGCAACTCACTCATAACGTGTCTACGTGTTAAACCTCCACTAGTTTTTAGAGAACGCGGCAACACTTCTTCTATGACCAGGTTAGGGGAAAGACATGCCTAGAATCTTTCAGGGCCCCGTATCATGAAATTGCCGTTTTCAAATTCGTTGAACACCTGAGGATTATTTCATCAAGTTCGACCATTTTCTGAAGATAAATTATTATGTACGGCTTAGCGTACAAGTATTGGTTAGAAGATTCGAAGAACCGAAGCATCTATTCACCAGTGTACAGGTGAAGGTCCCAGTTGCCTGTTCTTTCTGCCACAACTGAAGACTTCAGAAAATCCTTCGGAACTTGTAGAAGATTACGATTTTTAAAAACGAACATAAAGTTAATACAAAACATACGAAACAATACGAATAAACTTGAATTTAAATTGGTTGGAATAATCCTCAAAGAAAAGGGACAAAATAGCAAACATTAAGCATTTGGCACGCGAAATCTTATATTCTGCTCAGGGACAATGGTAGTTTTAGGTAAAATCGAATTCTTGTACCTCAAATCTACCTATGTGTCTGGTAGTTTACCACTGCAGATAAGCAACCTCAAGCAACTCAAAATGTCACTACATCAAGCATCCTAATGCCGAAACGCTGGCAAACAATCCTCCTCTATTACACTCACTTCAGTGACCTTCAGTCACAAGCAGAGGGGACAAGGTCTGGGCCGAAGGCCTCGACTGAGTCCGTTGATTTTTGAATTAAAATCAAGTTGCCATCAAGCCATTAGCCAATTGGCGACAAAGCCAAGACAGATAGCCTGAGTGAAAGGCAAAGATGGCATAAGCCTTTTTCAGGATTGTATAAAAATGATATCATTTCCACTTGTTGAAGTTTAACCAAGATTTTTTTTTTTTGGGGGGGGGGGGCAAATAAATTTTAATGACATTCTGCCCAATTTCGCCTGCTAAAATCTCAATAAAATAACAGAAAATCATGGGTCATAACAAGGTGTTTCAATAGATGTTTAGCAAAAACTGGCAGATTTCATGAGAGGAAAAGTTCTAAAGGATGACTCTGGTCATAATCATCACGACTCATGGTGAGGCAACGATAAACTACGTGTATGGGTTTTGTTTAGAAATACAGCTTTGTAACACAGTACCCATCAGGACACGGTACTCAAACAGGAATGGTTGAAAAATCAAGGTTCAGTTCGGTGATGACTCAATAAAATTGGCTACCGCAACTTTTACTAAAATTTAGATATTTTTTTTAAGGACAGTCATCAGATTGAGCACAGGTTTTTGACCTCTATGAATGTTAGTAGGCGATTGGGTGTCCTACGAAGAGCATAAATCCTCTTAGTGACAATTAATTGGCAAAACAAGAAGCAGAAAATGTTGGAAAACTTAAAAGAATTACCCCCGCATTTTAGAAGCTAAATTCTCCCTGGATATGTATTTCATATTCCATATAAAAATAAAGGTAAGTTTTCAAGAAACAATAGTTTTTAAGTCTGTTACAATATAAAAGTGAGAAATTAGAGACCAAAAGCTGAGGATTTTTAAAGTGAATATCAAACACGAAAAAATGTTATCAATACAGACCATCAAACATATAATACAGTCCTGCAACCCATACTGAAGACTTTTTTTGGCAAATTTGACACTCTTTTAAGCAAAGGGTGAAAAATGGATACTCACTTTAACTCTACAGGTCTTTGATGAAATGTTGCTACATGTCTTTTGAGATGTTGCTGCATAAAGTAAGCTTTTCTACAATCAGGTTCCATGCAGAAGAAGTCCCTCTGAAACAATAGAACTAAAAAAAAATCATTGGGCCTACTAACTATAAATATACACTTAATAGTGTAAAATGCATAGACCTTTTTTTTATTATTTCAAGAAAATGTTTCAAGCAATGAAAGTTTACATAGAAACATTTCATTTAAAATAACAAAAATTATGTATAGAATGTAAAGTAAGAACATTCTATCCCTTTATCTCTTTATGTTACTTGCAAAATTATATAGGCAACTAACCGTTAATATTTAGCAGGTAATGTCCAAATATGTTGAACATTATCAGACAATTTAATATAAAACCTGCATTACAAGAAATAACTAGCCTCTAGCTTTATTGTATTTGTCTTTGACAATACAAACTTTAGCTTAAAAAGCGAGGCGTTGAGGAGGGGGCAGCCCCCCTCATATACAGAATAATTTCTAATGGTCTTAATTTTTTAATGTCACTATTTACTTTCATTGTATTTTTTTTTACTTAATTTTAGTTCGTTTTTAATGGCTTACCCAGGGTTAACTTAAATGTGAGGAGGGCTACCGACCCCTGCAAACAAGACTCTTAAATTAAAAATTTCACTTCTGCACAACAATGCTTCAAATACGGTAGCTCATTTAATGTATTTGCTTTTCGAGACAAAATATAATTATCCGAATATTTACAAGCATACAAGCATTTAAATATACATATATAATACCGGGAGCCTGGCGGCTTGGCGAAAAGGTAATACTCCTATCCACATTCATTGAATCAATATGCTACTTTGCTGAGTATTTTGAAGAACATTTTGCCTTGGCTATTGTTCGTCGCCTTGGACCTCCAGATTTCTTTATAACTATGACTTGCAATTTTGATTGGCCCAAAATTAAAACAGCAGCAAGTATTAAATCTGATGATAATAAGTTTATCATAGAACAATCCACCCAAGATAATCCCTATCTCGTTGCTCGAACTGCAATATTGAAATTTGAGAAAATAATCAATGATATTGATAAAATACAGATATTTGGAAAGGTGGTAGCACATGTGTATACGATTGAATTTCAAAGACGTGGACTACCCCATATGCATTTGCAATTGATTATGATTCCTCGTGATTGAATCTGTAATCCAGTCGAAATTGATGATCTTCTTTCGGCTGAATTTCCAAATACCGACGATCCTTTACTAAGAGAATTAGCTTAAAGGTGGATGATTCATAATCCACGTGGGGAGTTAAATCTAAGTGCGAGCTGTATGATCAACAAAAATGGAAAATTGCAGTGCCACTTCAGTTTTCTAATCCAATACAATTCAGTTACATCTCTAACGGATGATGAAAAACCAAAGTATCGGCGTCGTTATGTTCCCAAATTAGGCAAAATGAACAAAGAATAATTTTCACAAGACCGTGTTGTTTATCGAAAATACTTTAATAATCATTGCTACTCCTAATGTCGTAATTACACACATGTCGCCACATGTAATTCTCATATGGTCAAAAACTTTCAATATCGCATCAATGTCGAATATGTTGGCCGCATAGATGCGGTAAAGTAT
>JAPEVW010000172.1:85476-127976 GCA_027921565.1 Artemia sinica
CGACTTTATCTTCATGGGGTAAACTGGGCCGGAAGTTTGGACCCTCCCACCACAGCCCCCCTTTAACGTTGTCCGATTGGGCTGAAATTTAGAGTTTAAGCTTTCCTAGGGCCCGGGAGCTTATCCTCGAAATTTCAGCTCAATCCGATCACTCCTTCCCTGTTTTCAAAAAACCAAATATAGCCACTTAAAATTCATCTCTTTTCTTTTTTCTTAGCCACGCCTACAGGCCACAGTTGGCAACGGATCCGGTTGAATGAGGACTCATTCGAAGCAGAATTCGACCTGTTAGGGCCTTTTGATATTTTCAGACCGAAAAAATTATCCCCCGAATTTACATTTACGAAAAAACCTCGTTTTCCTATATTAGCCCATGTTAATTTTTCCCTCCACAACCCCCCCTTTAACGTTGTCTGATCGGGCTGAAATTTAGAGGATAAGCTTTCCTGGGGCCTGGGAGCTTATCGTCGAAATTTCAGCTCAATCTGATCACTCCTTCCCTGTTTTCCAAAAACCACATATCAAGATTTTTGGGAATTTGCTTGCGTCGAAAATACCTTCTATTTGCTAAACAACAATTACTATTGTGTTTGTATAGTCCAGCGGCTGAGACTTCAGACTTTCATTCGGAAAAGTCGGGTTCGATTCACCATCAGAGCAACTTTTTTATATACTTTGAAAAGAAACTCAGTTTCTTTTTTAAATTATTTGAAAAAAAATTACGTTTTCTAAAGAGTTAAAGAGGCTGAGTTACAAGGTCGACCCTTAAAACGTACAGGGATTAGGAGGCACAGTTGGGGGGCTGTTAAAGAGGCTGAGTCACAAGTTCGAACCTTAAAACGTACAGGGATTAGGAGGCACCCTGTACGACGTGATTTGAGTATTCAGGAATTAAAAGCCTTAACACAAGAATGTTCAAGAGCGGGGGGTTTGGGGGGCGGCAGCCCCCCAACTTTAACTCCTGACACGATCAGCTAACAGTTAGTCAAGCAATAATAAGTAATAAACTGTACAAAAACGTGCAGAAATTATTTGAAAAAAACTACGTTTTCTAAAGAGTTAAAGAGGCTGAGTTACAAGGTCGAACCTTAAAACGTACAGGGATTAGGAGGCACAGTTGGGGGGCTGCCGCCCCCAAAACCCCCCGCTTTCGCAGCCTTTAAATAAAAAAAAAAATTTAAACTGAAAGTAAGGAGCGACATTAAATCTTAAAACGAACAGAAATTATTCCGTATATGAAAGAGGCTGTGCCCTCCTCAACGCCTCGCTCTTTACGCTAAAGTTTTTATTGTTTAAAAAAAGAGCTGTGAGAAAGTCAAACTTTAGCGTAAAGAGCGAGGCGTTGAGGAGGGCACAGCCTCTTTCATATACGGAATAATTTCTGTTCGTTTTAAGATTTAATGTCGCTCCTTACTTTCAGTTTAAATTTTTTTTTTATTTAAAGGCTGCGAAAGCGGGGGGTTTGGGGGGCGGCAGCCCCCCAACTGTGCCTCCTAATCCCTGTACGTTTTAAGGTTCGACCTTGTAACTCAGCCTCTTTAACTCTTTAGAAAACGTAGTTTTTTTCAAATAATTATATAATACACCTACAAAGGACATGATTGCGCTCCAGTAAAGATTGTCGAAAGTTATTTTGGTTTACAATGAAGTAGACACCTATGTGGAAGGACGCTGTAATTACACAAACTAAAGCATGCTGGAAACTATTTACTTATGATATAAAAAAGGCATGTCGTTCAACGTCAAAATATTCATTTATTTGGAATATACAGAATGCGAGTTATCAGCCAAGCACAAGAAGATTTGGTAGATATTGGATAACAAGGTTCAATGTTGGAAGCGTATTTTTGACACAACAAGGCGCTGAAACAAACGAAAAACCAGGAGTTTCTCTATCATTGGGAAATGCCCGGAACACTTTAAATGGAATGGAAAAACGAGCGTATGGGAACCACGAATCCGTCGATTACGTGTTATTGGTCGAGTTCACAACGTCACTGGTCAAATTAATAACGTAGATTTTCAAGCTCATTCCGAGTGCGTGTATTTGCAAGTACTTCTCTATCGCGTGAAGAATGCAACAAGTTTGAAGATCTCAAAACGGTGACTATCATTCTTGGTACCACATGCAAACAAGCATGTTTGCTTCATGGCTTCGAATTCAACGATCGGTTCCATGCCCTAAAGAAATTGACACAGTCCAAAATGCCTTCTGTAATGCGAATACTTGTCGCAAAGATTCTTGTTTTCGAAAATCCTGCAGATCCAAAAGATCTTTGAGAAACATTCAAAAATCAGTTGGCAGTGGATTTTATTCGGCGAGCAAGATGAATTAATATATCTGAAGATACTGCAATTAAGCGTGCTATCGTATTATTGCATCCAAGTTTAATACGGTGGCAAGAGAAGGTTGAAATTTTAGTTTCTGGGTGGATTGATAGGGCATGGACAACAGGGAGCCCTAGAAAAATGACTGAAACTTGGAATTTCTAAATTCTAGTGAGTCAGCTGCAACTGGAGATAGTATGTATTGGCCTCTGCAAGGAAAACTCATTGAAACTGTAGATAATGTTTTACAGGCTGTCTTTGATCCTGATTATGTTGGGAAAAAATGTTTTTACATAGGCGGTACTGGTAAAACAGTTGTTTATAAAACATAGTTTCACATTCTATGTGGCGAAAAACGTAAAGTAAGCTATATGTCTTATATAGGAGCAGCACCACTTTGCCATCTGGACTAAAAACACCCAATACCTTTGGCTTAAAGTTCCGCTTTCCTCAGATTCAATTTCAAGCATAAAACCTGGGTCAAACAAAGCTTTGGAATTAGCTCAAGTACAAGCTTTCCTACTTGACGAAGCACCGATGTTACCCAATTATGGCTCGCAAAATATGGATCAGTTATTGTTGTCCATTGCAAATCCAAACTTACTATTTGGAGGGAAAATTTTAGTTTTTATTGTCAAAACTTTCCCAGAAATTTTGCAGAAAGTAAGAACAAAATGTGTTTACTTTTTGAAATGCTAAGAGAAAAAAGTACCAAAGGTGCTACTAATCACATCTTATCCTCTTATGTTGGATTTATTTGGGTAAATTAAGAATATCAAGCTGCAAAGGTTTTGCAAGATTCCTTAGAATACTGTCTTGTAGAAATTGCCTACAATTTTTTGAATGTACACAACTGCCAACAAACATGATATTTTTAGACCAGAACTAAAGACTAAAATATACTCACTGTCCCTTGATGGACTCTCATATGGGCCTCCAGCCTCCAAGGTCTTGTGAATGAAGCTTGACAGCCATTTATATTACACTGATATTTGCTTCTGCTCATTAATTCTCTGAAAAAGACCCAAAGTAGTTAATTTTAAGCACAGCTGCCAATAGCCCATGTTTATAATTTGTCAGTGACAAATTAAAGGATTTACATTTACCTTCAAACATGTTTTTTTTTTACATTTGTTCCTTATAAATTCCGTTTCAACAACTGAAAATAATTATACCGTGACCCATTCCAGTTTTTGAATACACCCTCAAAAATATTATGTTCTCTTTACTCTATTTTCTAATATTCCCAAAACTTTAAAACACATCAAGAGGGAGGGGGGCATAATTTTGGATGCTTGTGTTCCAGCTCCTTGTTGATTTAAATCCCTGTAATGAACGAAATTATCATTTAGTTTTGCTATAGCTAGTCTGAAAATTGATCAATTATGATTCTTGTCTTCTTCCGTTATGAAAGCCAAAGAGATTCATTAACCATGAAGATCATATTTCAAAGTAAACCTATTAGTGAGTATTCTATATTTAGGAAAATGCTTTAGACCATGTGGGAATGTATGAGTTTCCAAATGCACAATGAAACTCTTTTGAAGAAACTTTTCGTTGATGCTGTAATGAGTTCGATTCTAGCAGAGTGACAACCCTAAAAGAGCCACAGTAAAGGTCAAGAGGACTCAGCCTCACTCCATGCCAAGAGTTGTCAAGAAGAGAATATTCCACCTGATTATCAGTCAGTATGCTCTATAGGTTGGATATTGGCTAAATCACACTCAAATATTTGCTTATTGGAGTACAAAATACGCAACTAAATGATTCCCCTCTGAAGCACACATTCCCCTTGTGAAACAAACAAGCAAACTTAACATAACCATCACCAAGTTATGCATGAGCAAGTTTTAGCTATTCAAGGAATCAATCTATATATATATATATATATATATATATATATATATATATATATATATATATATATATATATATATATATATATATATATATATATATATATATTATATATATATATATATATATATATATATATATATATATATATATATATATATATTATATATATATATATATTATATATATATATATATAATATATATATATATATATATATATATATATAATATATATATATATATATATACATATATATATATATATATATATATATATTATATATATATATATATATATATATATATATATATATATCAAATTCAACAACAGAAATAACGAATAGAATTTTCTAGTAAATTCAATGTTGTCAAGAAGTGACAGAAATTTTTGGGTTCCTTATATGAAAAAAATAATATTACATGCTGTAAACATAAAAAAAATTAATAATACTAAAGAAGAGGTGATTTTAGTAGCTTTTTTCTCTTAAAGCTTTAGATAAAGAGTAACATAACCGAAAGAAAAACTATAATAACCTTAACTCCAAGCCCAACCCTAAAAAACCTTCCCTTGAAGCCATTCAAGCAGTGCTCTGAACATAAATGCAGTTGAGATTATTCATCGTTATAGCCCATTTAGCCTGTAAAACTGACATTTAAAAAGTGTTGCATAATTCTATGCAAGCTATTGGTGGAGAGGGATATCAGATCTTTTTTCGGGGAGGGATCACCTGAAGACTCAGAAATATATTTTCAGGCCCACATTTCCAGACTTTACATGAGATATGCTTCAGACAAACATGGAGAGGAGGGAGGGGGAGGTAGCCATTGGCGTCCTTTCATTTAGAAGAGTATATTTTGCTGTCACACAAAGAACACCAAATTCACCCTTCTCTGAGTGCCAAGTTTCCCTTGAAAAACTAATTATATATATAATTAGTTTTTACAACCATAATGGCCAAGTAACCAAAGTATCTGATTTGTTTAATCACATTAGTAATTCTAATGTACTGGCAAATTTAATCGTATCTGCTCATTTTAATGCCTAAAGCCTGCTCTGGGGCCTATAAATTGTATCAACTATAGATGAACCTAGAACAGCACAGGCCCACCTGTGCTCCCCATTATCTAATTTCAAAGGCGAATATTCAAGGATAAACTCAATGATAAAATTTCCAATAATTTCCTCCCAAAACATGACACCTTATGCACAGGCCATAAAACTAACATCCATGTTAATCAATACAGCAAACCATGCTATCACCAAGACGAGAGCAACAAAGGTAATTCCACAACACGTCCTCAAGGCATAGTGGTCAAAAGAGTTCCAACAAAATTAAGAACAAAGGAGAAAGCAAATAGGGCATTGAAGAATAAACCCTCCCCATCAATACATATTAGTACACTGCTAGCTGCAGACAATCTTGAGAGACCTACAACAAATTCTAAATAAAACTATGGGACTAATTTTGCAAATAATCAAACTTGGGAAACACCTGTGTTTTTTAGGTTTTAGTGCAAGACTAAATTATCCTTATCTGTTTTTTTTTTATTTAACTTATTTGTTTTTTTAATTCTGCCTGTTTTTTACTGTTTTGACAAATATTTTTTTTTATAACATTTTGACTTTCTGGAAAACATTTTTCCAGATTTATATTTGATTGATTATTTTATTTTTATTTATTTTTTTTTACATTAATTTGCGAATTCACCAATTGACTTTGTGATAGACATTTTTTATAAAGAAAAATACTATCTTATCTTAATAACTCCTCTTATGATAACAATAATGCAAGGAAAATCTATTTGCAACATTTCCCCTCAAACTTAATATCCAACACTCATAGTGTGTCCACCATAACAAGCACTAAAACTATTTGTCAACCTTATCAGGGATCAGAGTATATTTTCATACCTTTGATAAAGAATGAACTCAAAAGTTCAACACATTACAGTAAAAAGAAAACATACAATATATATTCAACATGGATTAAAAACATTACACCAATTTATAAACAGAAACTCTTAACTTGTTTTAGTCTTGCATGGTATATATTAGCATGCCCCAACATCTGAAAATGATGTCTCTTCTGCCTCATCTAAACAAAAAAAAATAATCTTTCTACTTCCTCAACTGGTAAGAAGTTTAGTTCCTCAACTGGTAAATCTTCTAGTGTAAGGAAAGGTCATAGAGAAAATAATCTATAATTAACTTCTATGGTTTGTAGAGGGTAAAATATGATACCTCAGAATCAAACTGGCTTTGGGAAACACCATTCATCCACAAATGCTTCTGACCCTTGAAAAAAAAAAAAAAAAACTATAAAGGAGAGCTTTTCCAAGAATGATGTCCCAATTTGCGGCCATTTTTGGACTTTGAGAGTGGACCACCAACTACTAATTGTTAAGCTTAAAAATATTGGACTACCTCCAAAGGTCCTATCTTTCATCAAATCCTATATTGAAAATAGATCTTTCATTGTTCAGATTGGTACAGCTTCTTCTCCCAGAGCAATAGCCATATACCTTGCACAGGGTGTAGTCCTGAGTTGCCTGTTATTCACACCTTTCCTCCGGGACAGGATCCTCCCTCATATAAATACACCATATGCTGATGACTGAGTGCTATGAATGATAGGAAATACCTTTGAGCAACCACCAAAGTTACAAAATTCACTTTTTCTGTTTGAAAAATTCTCTTCAAACCATGTTTACCAATTGTATCTACTAAATCCACCATCATTCCATTCCCCCACAAGCACAACATTGTTTGTACAAAATTAAGAGTAAATGCTGTCACAATCTCTGAGGCTAGCCACACAAATTACATAGGTCTGCTTTTTGATCAAAAACTTAATTTGCACCATTGTATTCAAAACACAATTAGATATGCTATAAGAAAATTAGAATAATGAGTTAATTTATTAAGTAACTTAGAAACTGTTGCTTGTTTTAAGTTTCAACTGTGCTCTTTACTTCCAGCAGATAATTTGTTGTTTAATTAATCCATCCTCATTTTCAATATAAAAAAAAACCCATCAAAATGCAGAAAACTGGGGTCCATTACGCTTTCTAATACATTCAACATTAGCATTTATGCAAATATACCAACTTGGAAACTTCTGATTCTGCACCACAGACTCCAGAGCCTTAGCATCAAGAAAAAGGGATGAGCTTAGTTAATGGCAAAATTGATCTATACTTCCTGTTTTGCAACGTTTGTTCAGGTCAAATTCTTTTTTCATATTTAAGGTTCTTTTACTGCCTTAAATCTATCAGTTCAAGATTAGATTTTCATCTTTTAAAACTTTTGAGAGTGGATACAAATACACCCTCTATATCTGCAAATAGAACAGAAATAGTATCACTGAAAAATAAGAAGGCAGATATACAGTAATATAATTTTGTGAATGGAAAAGAAAAAGAAATAATTGAAAACGAAATCAAGACTTTAGTGTTTTTTATTATAATATTCGTAATGGAACTAAATAGGTCAAATCAGTTGTAGTTTGATCAAGGAAGTCAGTAGGGAGTAGAAGAGGGGATCTGCTCCAGGAATCATTTAATTTTTATTTCCAATCTAGTCAAAACCCCAATACTACTACTACTAACAACTCACCACAGCACCAAGTTGCCTGAGGCCAACATAGCTATGCACACTCCTTCTCCATCCCAATCTTTTCAAAGTGTCCCTCTTAATACACTCTCCCAGTAGGTTCCTATTCCCCTTAAATCTTTCTTTATGACATCCTCCCATCCCAACCACAGACAACCTGCTTTCCGTTTAGCCCTAGATGGTTGGCCAAAAAGGAGAATCCTTGGCAATCTGTCATCCTTCATCTGCAGAACATGCAATGGCCAACTCAACCTTTCTCTTATTATAGCCTTAGAAAGCGGGATTGAACCACACTTATCATACAGCCTACTTTTTGAAGTATGGTCAGTCAGCTGGGCACCCAGAACAAACTGCAGGCAATTTCTCTGGAAAACATCTTGCAAATCTTCATCTGCTTTTCAGACCGTGTATGCTCCAGAACCATATTTGACCATTGTCATGATGTCTCAAGTGACCACAACCGCAGCCCAGATCTTTGGAAAAACTTATGTTATTGATATCCTTTTTCATTCTTAGTGATTGGAATTAAGCATTTATTATCGTTTTTTTGGGAAGTATATTATTGCTTTTTCCTTTAAGTTTATTGTCGGTAGGATTTGTTCTGAATTTTTTGTCCTTAACTTTATGTATCCTAGCTCTTTTAGCCCCCTCAGAGAAGGGGGTCAACCATCAAATTGGTATTCAGAAGCTGACATCCCCATAGCAACCAATGCCATTGCTGTATCTCCAATCTCTAGTGATGAAAGCCATAATAATACTATGATAACAGTCTCAGAGTCTCCAAACCCCAAAACTGATTCCCAGCTCAATGATGATTTTCAGACAGTTATTAGAAAGCAGAAACGCAAAAAGCCCTTCACAAGCCCTCCTGAAATAACAGAAATCCCTAACACAGTTTCAGCTATGGAATTGAAGAACAAACCCATCATCTTTTTCACCTTAACAGTAAAAGACCAAGTGTATGCTACCAAAAATATCACTAACATTAGAATGAATATTTTCAAATCTTTAAGATGTAGTTTCTGTGTGAATGTTAATAGAGATGGCTCTCTTACAGTTATGTTCCAAGACAGAAAGGATGCCTGCAAAGCTCTTAACCAACATAGAATTGGTAATATACCAGTTACCTCTGAATGGTGGACCCCACCTTTAAAATAACACAGAAGATACTGATGTATAATGTCTCAACTGAACTATTAACTGAAGACCTGAAAGATGGTCTCATGAATAATAAGGGGGAAATGCTGGAGGTCCTTGAAGTCCATAGGATGGACAAGCCAGATGCTAATGGACTACTAAACAGTAAGAGTGTCCTTTTTATCTTACCAGTGAGTACCCAGTTTGACTCATTGTTCCTTTTTGGTCAACCTAAAGCCTATAAACCATACCTAGAAAAGCCTATTCAATGCTCATAATGTTTTAAGCTTGGTCACACATCTAAGTATTGCTCTTTCTCTGATACAATCTGTCCCAATTGCATCAACTGTGAAGGCAACCACCTGTCTACAAATTGTAACTTATATCCTAAATATATTCAACAGGCCTAAGTTTTAAGGATAGCCAATCAAGAAAATGTCCCATTTCCTACAGCTGCAATGGAGCTTGCTAAGCTTTCCAAAGGACTATCATCTCCAAAAATTAATGAAACTAAGAAAACAACCTCAAACCTTTTATCCAACCCTTGACCATGCACTTCCAAAAATAACCAAAATCAGGCTCAGTTATTTCCAACTGAGAAATCTATCCCTCAGCAGGGTATTGACCCCCCTAATGTAATCAAAGCAAGCCCAGCCCTCCAAAATCCTAGATTTAGTCAGAAATCATGGGCTGAAAGAGTGGCAGCCTCACCAAATATATCCACTCAAGTAAACACTGTACAAGATAGAGATGGTCATTACGTTAAAACTAATTAAATATATACCATCAGTGGATCAAATCATCCAATCAAATTTGCCCAAAGCCCTAAAAGCTACTTAAACTAAAGATATTGCTAAATACTACTTTTCTAATTCTATCTTTGATGAGATAGGAAAGGACTTATCTTCAATTCTCACCAAATATCAAGCATGTCACCTATCCAACTCAACACATGGCAATTAAGCTGCAGATCCTACAAAGGAATTGTGTCTCTCTTAACTCAAATAAACTTGGTGATCTCACCCAATATGCATATAACAATAAGATTGATACTATTTGTTTATAAGAGACCAATCTTCATAAGTTTAAGAAGACCAAAATGCATGGCTACAAGTGCAACTGGAAAGATAGATCTACTAATAGAGGAGGAAGAGTTGCAATCTTTGCACATGATTCAATCCCTCATTCCCCTCAACCATTAAATCTTTACAGGGATGAAATTGACATTATTGGTATAATACTTAACCTGGCTAATGGTAATCATCTTGTCATTAAATCATTGTACAATCCATGTGGAAACAATGATATCTAAAAGGTTTAGGAATCTGAACTTTTAGGAATAATTCTTTTGTTTTTGGTGACTTCAATGCACATGGCCTACTTTGGGAACAAATAGCCTATAGTAACAAAGCAGGAAGAGGCACTGAGAATATTTTGTCCAATATTCCAGATACTTTGATCTTCCAAACCCATATAATGTCCCATTAATTTCCATTTAACTTCCAAACCCAGTATAATATTTCATCTAATACTTTCTCTACTATTGACTTGCTACTTGGTCCATCTTTATATTATGATCAAGTTAAGATGGTAAAGGTTCCCTTTCTGCAATCTGATCACTCTGCAATTCTAACATTAATTCAAAATGTATGCTATTCTTCCAAACCCCACATAGCAACTTTAAACAACTCCAAAGGCAATTGGCCCCTGTTTGGGAAATATTGAAGGAAGCTGATTTTTACTTTATGTCAAATAATTCTGATATTGATGTTATTAAGTCCAACATGAAATCCATCCTTTTACAGTCAGCTAAATCTTCCATACCCATGACTAAGCCAATTTTTATAGGGTTCCAAGAGACCCAAGAATTGGTGGAATGAGGAGTGTATGGTTGCAGGACAGGCAAAAAGGAAAGCTTGTAAAATGTTTCATAAGAATCCATCTCCATCCACAGCAATCTCCTGTAAGCAATCATGCGCTAAAGTAAAATTGGTATGTAAGAAAGCTAAACAGTCTATAGGGTTCAATTTTAGTGCAGGTATTATCTTCAGAACCCCAATTTCTAAGATTCATCGCTTTAGTAACCAAGTCAGTAGTGGTAAGCAGTCTAATGATGACCATGGATCTCCAATTTCCTCAGATAAGATGAAAGCAAAAAAATTTTCTGATATTTATCAAAATGATTGTTTTGATTCTCATTACTCTTGGCCTTCATTTTGTACCCTGACTCCCACATCTTTACATAAAAGGTCCTTGATGGAACCATTTTCCCTGGATGAATTTAATGCAGCATTTAAAGTTCCAGATGCTTGGAAGACTGCCCAGCTATTTCCACCTTTAAAATCTTCTTACCCATCAAATGACGCCAAGTCTTACTGACCTATATCTGTTTTACCAGCCTTCAGTGAAGTCCTTGAAAGGCTTATTCTATCAATAATTGAGTGGTTTGCTGAAATTAATAATCTTTTTCCAAGTGAACAAACAGGCTTCAGAAAAGGACATAGCTCTGTGGAAACATCACTTGCCTTGAAATTGATGTTTCTATTTCTCTAAAACCCAGATAGGCCACAATGGCAGTCCTATTTGACTGGTCAGATGCCTATGGAAATGTAGTCCATGATAAATTGATTGATCTTTTAATTAACCAGGATTTTCCATACTCTTTCACAAGATTCGTGTCCTTTTTAAGTTATAGAAGTTCTTATGTTCAAGTTAATGAGTATAGGGGACAGACAACTCCCATTACTAGAGGTCTTCCCCAAGGAGCAATTTTGAGTCCCCCTCTGTTCAATTTGTATGTTTCAGAATTTCAATTAGCTCATTCATTGCTGGCCTTTATGCTGATGGTTTGATTGTTTGAAAGTCTGTAAAGGATATTGTACTTCTTCAAAGCCTTATTCAACAGCATATAAGATCAGTTCAGAGATTTTCTTCAGCTTTTGGTTTTTCAATTTCAATTAGTAAAACCAAAGCCATTATATTTGCTAATTGCTCAAGAGATCATCCCAATCTACTTTAAATTTTCTCAAGAGATATTCCAGATTACAACTCAGAAAAGGGCACCAGCAGAAAATTTTCTGGCAGGAGGGCCAAACACCAAAATATCAGTGGTGGTTGGGTGACAGGGAATGTATAAAACAAAAATTCAGAAATTTTTTTTTCATAGGAATAAGTTTATTTTTAAAAAATTTTAGGAAAAAACTCTCAAATAAAAAGAGCAATTAAATTGCATGCAAAATGAAACCAAATACAGTAAATTTTAAAAGAAAATCAAACTCAAACCATAATTACAGGAACATTCATTGCTTCTGTAGATTATAACAGATGTAGACTTGTCTTTATCGAATTTCCTATGCCTTAGAATAGTTTACAGAAGGAGTAGAGATACTCAGAAATCATCCTGCCTGCATAGATACCACATTTTCATTTTATAACAGCCATGTAAAATGTACCTCTTTCATGACAGGACAATTCTTCCTCCCTCGAACTTATATCCTTTATATATTCAGGCATTAAAAAAATAGAATAGCAAAAGAAAAACTAAATTTAAACTTACTATCCATCTGTCAAATTAACCCTCTTTCTTTCTAGTGTCCAATTCAACTAAATAAAATGAACAGGTTAAAATAAAGTTTTGACAAAATAGAATCTTATCAAATAGTTTGTGATAAAAAAAAAAACTGGAAGTAAAATGTGACTTGGGCCAATATTCACCAAAACTAAAACTGGAATTCTCATGACAATTGCTACACTGGCAGTATTGGCTTTTTATGCTGCTTTTTTCAGTTCACTGTTACACACCCAAAACCAAAAATCTGAGAAAATTTGCCTGATTAAAAAAAAAGGGGAAACATCCCCAAAAAAGCAAGCAATCTTATTGAAAATCCCTTTATTAGATACATCATATCAGGGAACCCTACCATAGAGGTTTCAAGCTCCAATTTTCAAAATGTGGAATTTAGTGTGTTTTTTTTTCAGAAGAAACATTGTCAATGCATGTTTACTTGTTTTGTTTTTCACAAGGGCATTTGTATCAAACCAAAGGTCCAAAATAATTGGCAGGGAGCTCATTCAAATGTGAATTTAAAGCTCTTTCTTAAGTGGCCATACAGATTGGGCCAGCAGAAAGTCTTGTTTTCTTGGTATTTTAGGGCACCAAACTACAACTTTACCCCAAATAGGATAAATTTGCAATCGATTTAAAATTCTGAGAAGGTAATTGATTTAAAAGTATCAATAACTATAGTTTAGGCTTTTCAGTTGCAAAAGAAGTAATGCCACATGGTGGCAGTATTGGATTCAACCAAGTTGATTTGCTTCATTTGTAATGAAAATAGGCTGTTTGGTGACCTCTAATTGAGTATCAGCTATAATGAGGAGGGGGGGGGGGTGAATCATTGTTTAGGTGGGGGTAGGGTAGATTCCTAAAAAAGTACATTTTAATGGACAAACTGTTTCCTCTTCATGAGGCTTCAGGTAAATTTTGAAAGAGGTAGGGGGAGTAGGAATTAATTAAATTGTTTCTCTATTCAGCTAATATGTTACATTCCCATATCTACCAGCACAGAGGTGGAAAATGCAAGGCAGGTCATAATCAGTCCCACCAGGAAATTTCTTTGGGATGGCAAATGCTGCTACGAACTTAGTTTTCAGCAATTTTAAATGGTGCTATTTTCTTTTTCTATTTATACAAAGTACTTTAAAGTACCTTACTTTAGTTAACAATCCTTTTCTATTTGTTTAATTACATTTCATGAAACTGTAAAGTTTTATGAATACAATACTTTTGGTAAACACAAAAAATGATCAATATTTCAATGATCTTTGTTTGGATTTTGAGTGGTAGTCAAACAGCTCATGGTAATGAACTGTAAGTAAAGAGCAACCCAGCTCAACAGTAACCAAAACTCTAAAAAACAGAATTTTGATACCAATAGATATATCAAAAGAATTGGCTTATTAGGTTTCATTAAGTTTAGTTTTACCCATCAATAGCTATGTGCCTGAGAAAATTTGTCTGGTTTTTGAAAAAAAGGGAGAAAGACCCCCTCAAAGTCATAGAATTTTTATGAAAATCCTACCATTGGATTCAGCGTGTGAGTTGAGAGAGGGCTGATTCTAACAGAAATGAAAAGTTCTGGTACCCTTTTAAGTGACCAAAAAAAAACTGGAGGGCAACTAGGCCCCCTCCCCCGCCACTTTTTCCCAAACTTGTCTGATGAAAATATTGAGATAGCTTTTTTCTTCAGCATAGTTGAAAGGCCCAATAACCATGTCTTTAGAGATAAAATGACCCCCTACAACCCCCAGGGGAAGGTTTTTAAGTTATGAAATGTACATATTGTTTTATTTGTTATTGGGAAATATGCATACATTTTTTGAGTGGGGAGAGGAGGATGAATTTTCTGCTGGAAGGATTTTGCATGAATTTTCCGTGGAAAGGGAAGTTCCCAGGGGGTGAAATTTTCAGTGAAAATTTTGCACTGGTTGAATTTGCCAGAATTCCTATACAAAGTTTCTTTATATGTCTTGCTTTTGTTAAGGGTAATTGCCTGGGGCAAATTTTTGCCAGGATTGAATTGCCCAGGGGATATTTCTGTGGGAAGGGGGATCTTCTGTGGAGTAGGAGCTAAGTATCCTGGCGTTATTTAAAAAATGATCAGAAATTAAATAAATAAAAAATTTTCAGCTGAAAGTAAGGAGCAACATTAAAACTTAAAACAAACAGAAATTATTATGTATATGAGGGGAGTTGCCCCCTCCTCAGCACTTCACTCTTTACACTAAAGTTTAAATTTTGTCCCAATCCTTTAAAAACAACTCCTGAAACACAAGGGTTGTTTGATTAGAACAAAAGGTAGCTTTTTTTAAAGGGCAAAAAAACTGTAGTGCAAAGAGTGAGGTGTCAAGGAGGGTGGCAACCCCCCTAATATATATAATAATTTCTTTTTTTTAAGTTTTAATTTTGCTCCTTACTTTCATTTAATGAAGTAAGGAGCTTTTTTAAATTTTTATTCAATGAAGCTTAGAGACAAACATTTTTCTAAAAGGAATGGAAAAAAATATGTCAATCAAAGTTAAAGTATATAAAAATGAAAAAAGTAATTAATTACAAAAAAAAATAAACAAAATAATAACCTACTTACAAAAAATAAGATATAAACTCCCAGCATCCAGTTCTGTTGAGCAATGCCAAAGCATTGGACAGATACTTTTTTTAACAATATTGACAGATGTCAAGTTGGTTATCAAACACCAAAATAGTTAATAACTTTGGACTTGATTGTTTATAAAAAGTAACACATTATCAAAGTAGTTTGTTCAAAGTAAAACATTAAAACTAAAATGAAGATGATGAAATAAAAAATTTTAATTCAACATTTTTAGAATACCAAAAACCAATATATTTGACACCTTTATACTTCAGAAGTGTAAAAGATTAAATCTTTTTCAAATTGACAACTAGATAAATACAATCACTCCTGGAAAAAAAAAATGATAATACAACACAAAAAAAACATATATATTCATTGGGAAATTACAAAAATTCCAAGCATTCTGTTCAGGGGAAACATTTCTGATTATATCAGCTCATGGGTACTCTTGTAATGCACTCTAAAGTTGATGGCATATTTTTACCAAAATTGACCATTATTAAGTTGTTTTCCTTGTGTTTCCCATACCCCCCCTCCCTGTCCACCCTTGCCAGTACCCATGCAACTCAGTGAAGCTATTTGGTCAATGGATAGATTCTAAAATGTTATGGTATGTACATATTAATTTTTTGAAATCTATGAGCATTTGGAGACTTTGTGTTCTAAAGAGACTTGCTGGAAGTAAATAAGGATGCCACCCTAAAGTTATTTTTGATTTTTATAAATTATATATCTATTCTAATTTAGAATATGGTATCCAATTCTTCTTAATTTGTTCCTTATCTGCATTTAAAACCCTGGAATCTTTGCAAAATTTGGCTATTCAAATTGCTCTGGGTTTGCATGGGCATACTCCTCTGTCTAAATTAAAACAACTGTCTGATTTGATTTCCCTAAGTGAAAGAGCCTAAAGTTATTTTTGATTTTTATAAATTATATATCCATTCTAATCTAGAATATGGTATCCAATTCTTCTTAATTTGTTCCTTATCTGCATTTGAAACCCTGGAATCTTTACAAAATTTGGTTATTCAAATTGCTCTGGGTTTGCATGAGCATACTCCTCTGTCTAAATTAACTTAACTGTCTGATTTGGTTTCCCTAAGTGAAAGAGCATCCAATCAAAGGAAGTAATATCATTGGTGCAGAAATGCCTGCACCAATGGCTATTCATCTTTTCGCTTACATCCTAGCTAAATTATATGGCCCACTGTATATT
Source organism: Artemia sinica (assembly GCA_027921565.1). Taxonomy (NCBI): domain Eukaryota; kingdom Metazoa; phylum Arthropoda; class Branchiopoda; order Anostraca; family Artemiidae; genus Artemia; species Artemia sinica. Next base: position 101,788 of record JAPEVW010000172.1, read on the forward strand.
TACCACATATTCTCCTGGGAAGATATTTCAAAGTACTAATCTCAACTCTTTCTCTCTCCAAAGGACATTAACCTTTGATGACCTATTATAGGCTAATCTTTGTATTGTAAGAGTAAAACCCTGCAAAACACATTTTATACATAGAAGAATCAAGCAGACTAATGTATTTTAAGCCTTATACCTTTATTTATTCTCAACTTATAAGGCTTTAAAGATCTGTAAATCTATTGTAAAATTGTTAGAAGAGTAGCCATGATATTTGGAAAAAGGAAAAAAAATCAGAAATATAATGGGTAAATATTTACCAAATCATATTATTGAGTTACAACTAAAGTGAATATACTACTCAATGCCTTTTTTATGCTCTTTACAGATATAATAATCATTTTTGTTGCAAATGAATTTTAGCCCCCACCCCTATATATACCAATTCAGGTATATATTTGCACATTAGGGGGGTGGGGGTAATTTTACTTCTGATGTAAATGAGAGGTAGGCTAAGTTTATACTTTCCTTCTACCCCCCTAATGTGCAAATATATACCCTGAATTGGTATATATAGGTGTCAGGGCTAAAATTCACTTCTTACAAAAAAGAATATTATATTCATAAAGAGCATAAAAAAGGCATCAAGTGGTATTCACTTCAGTCATAACTCAATAGGCTAATATGATTTGGTAAATAATTACCATATAATGGCATTCCCTATTTTTATTAAAAAACTTCCTTCAAAGCAGTTGATGTATAGACTGTAACCTAAATAAGTACAAGTGAGCAATGCCAAACCAACAATAGCCTATCACAAAGTTTTGTATAAAGCCTAGGGCTACATCAAGTCCCATTAAGGAGGAGGGGCAGATTCAATAGGGGGTGCACAGCTATTTTAAGTTATCATCAAAACCCACATTGAATGGTAGCCTAAGCTCATCTTTTAGCTAGGCTAATTGAACAAACTGCCAGAACAAAATGCATGCTCATAGCCCTAAGCTTAACTGTCATGATATTTGGAAAACGGAAAAAAATCAGAAATATAATGGGTAAATATTTACCAAATCATATTATTAAGTTACAACTAAAGTGAATATACTACTCAATGCCTTTTTTATGCTCTTTACAGATATAATAATCATTTTTGTTGCAAATGAATTTTAGCCCCCACTCCTATATATACCAATTCAGGGTATATATTTACACATTAGGGGGGTGGGGGTAATTTTACTTCTGATGTAAATGAGAGGTAGACTAAGTTTATACTTTCCTTCTACCCCCTAATGTGCAAATATATACCCTGAATTGGTATATATAGGTGTCAGGGCTAAAATTCACTACCAACGATACTTTAAAGCCCAGTGCCCAAAGAACCCAAATTCATTAATACTTTAGCGCACAGCGCCCTTCTTCTATTTAACAGCAGGCGGGCTTTTCAGTAAAACTATTTAGCCCTTTTCCTTTTGCTTCACTCTGTGGGCTACAGAGCTACTGGCTTGATTGCCTCATATTTATTAGTCTCAAACCAGGGAAGCCTCCCTCCCAGTGCTCTTCATATAGGCCCATTACTGTGTCGACTACACTATGTAAACTATTTGAGCTTCTTATTCGTGACGAAATTAGAAGCAAGTGCTCGGTTCCCCACACCAGTTTGGGTTCCAGCGATCGCTTGGATGTGATCATGCCCTTTACTCACTGGTGTCTATACTGACTGACGCTGAGAATAACAATGATTCTTTAGTTTTAGCAGCCCATGATCTTGCCCGTGCTTTCGATTCGTCTATCCACGAACATATTTTACTCTCTGCAGCAGAGAGAGGCGTAGAAAATTCGGTAATCGGACCCCTTGATTCAATGTATAGTAATCTTCGTGTTAGGATAAAGTGTCCTGGTTGGGATTGTGATATGCTTTTAGAAATTGATATACCAGTGAATAAGGGTATTAGGCAAGGAGCAGTAAATTCACCAGATTTATTCAATAATTCCGTAATCGAAGTGCAACATGAAGTACCAACAACGTGTATTTTATGTGGGATTGATGTGTCGCTCATAGGTTATACCGACGACATTTTAAACATTAGTAGAACCCTGAATGGAATAAAGAGTTGTTTTAGTGCATTAAAGGTAGAATATGCTCGTGTCGGCCATACATTTAATCCATCGAAAACTGAATTGTTATTTTTCAATTATAAAGTGTCGACTGAGGACATATGCGTTATGCTAGATGATACGGAAATCAAACCTGTTCCATCACTTACTTACCTTGGAGTCCCGATCGGTACGTCACTCAAGGCCACACGCGTACTTATTATCGCTGATACCTTAGAAAAGTTCGTTCTGCATATGGAAAGCTTGTCCTGAGCAAGGCGAGATTTAGTCGTGATATTTTAGCTCGATTGTATAATGCATTTGCTTTACCGAGTTTTCTCTACATCTCTCCGTTTTGGAGTTGCTTCACACAGACAGAGAAGAAAAAGTTGCGCACGATTTATTTTAAATATGCTAAGTATCTGCTTGGACTACCACCATGGTCCAAAAACCGGTATTTGATCAGTAGATTTGGATTGATAGACCCTGCCTTGGCAGTTCCTGCCAGAGTAGCGAGTTTTCATAAAAAGTTCATGACTCTAGGTCATCCTTGGGTAACTCTTCAGGGACAGACTTGAGTTGAATGTGTTATTTGAATGTCAATGTTGAGGGCCCATTTCATTGTATATATTAGTGTTAAACCGTACTTTGTTGTTTGTCTTTTTTTTTCTTTTTGCATTTTTTTCACTTTTTTATACTCTGCCGCCCATTGTATCTTTTACAGTTTTGGCAGGTAATAAATCTATATTATTATATATTATATATTCAGATATCTTTCAGCAGATCTTTCGACTCTAGGAGTTCAAATATAAGATGATAGATGTCGATTTCTATGCTCTGTGTGCAGGTATAGTTGGCTAGGCTCTTGGCTGATAGTGGGATTTTGTGGTGTTTGAAGTATTTTAACAGTTTACAAAGCAAGGTATGTTGTGCAGACGTCAGCATATTACATTCAAATAGGCAATGGTCAATTGTTTCATTATTCATATTACAATGCCTGCAAAGAGGGGACAGGGGAATTGAACCACTTAAATTAGAAAGCTTATATGAGAATGCAAGGAAATTTAGTCCATTTGTTCCAGAACGAATTCTATGATAAATTTTAGAAAGATACTTATTGGGAAAGGGGGAAAGTATAGGATTAATCTTATTAAAATTAATATCTGATAGCCTCCATCGGTAAATATCTCTAATTGGGATTGGTCTCCCACTTGGCTGGTCAATATTTATAGCATTTTTTGCTATTTCATCAACCTGATGATTACCACTTATGCCAGAGTGGCTAGGAATGTACTGAAAGTAAGTTTTTATGCCACTTGAAGCAAGATTATCAATAATACTGTGACAATGATAAGTGTCAATGTCCAACTTATATTGAGGAGCTGAGGCCAGCAACTCAAGGCTTGATAAAGAGTCGGAATAGATGATAATATTATTCGAATTTTCAATCAAAGGTTGGTTTTGCTTAAGGTGTTCTAATGCCATGATTATGGCATTTAACTCAGCAGACATTATAGATAAATTATTAAATAATCTCTCGCCCATTGCAATTTTCAGGTGAGGAAGGAAAACACCACTTGCAACCTTCTCATTCATTTTTGACCCACCAACAAATATTTGGAAGTGATTTTTATAGGTAATTGTATTAAGTTCTGCAAATTTTTTCTGGACAAAAGCAATGGGGGTTAAATCTTTATTCCATTTTGAAAATTCAGTATTTATTATGGGAAATGACCTATTCCATGGGGGGGATTGGGGGAAAGTAGGTGCAATAGACTTTGCTGGTACAGGGAACTTCTTTTGAATATTGGCATACTCATCTGCAATACCTCTATACATGGCTGGATTTCTTAACCAATTATGTAATGTGTGTGAGCTATTTGATTCAATTTTTGTAAGATGTTTTATCAAGAGAAAGCTACGTCTCTCCCTTATTGTTGTTAATCCACTCTCCATAAGCAGAAACTTGGTGCTTGTGGGTTTCCTAAGACCAAATATGAGACGTATTATATCATTTTGTGTTGTTTCAATTTTTTGCATCTGGGTCTTTGCACATGCACCATAGACAATGAGCCCATAGTCAATATGGGGTCTTATATGTGATTTATAAAACTGGAGTAAGGTTTTCTCCTTACAACCCCAGGGTGTGGAAAGAAGTCTTTTTAGTATATTTGCTTTTCTATAGCATTTTTTTATTGTGTTTGAAATGTGGAGGTGGAAATTAAGTTTTTGGTCAAGCATGAGACCTAGGTAATTAATATTATTATCTTCTGGAATAGTTGTTTCATTTAGAGTTAGTTTTGCATTAACATGGTTTCGCTTCCGGTGAAATTGGATTATTTTTGACTTGGTGGGTGCAATGGGTAAATCTGAATGTTGAGAGAATTTTTCAAACTGGAAAAGTGACTTTTGCAGATTTGAGTGTGCTATTGCACACAATTGCATTGTGTCGGCAAGGTGAATATGGCAAAGAGAGATCATTATCAATTACAGGAGGGGAGATTTGACTTCTGTCGGCAAACTTATTTCACAAAGAGGCAATTTGCGTGTTACAAATATTCGAGATATGTCATTCAGTGTTGGCTCCTGACAAATTAAAATGCTTGTATTACATACATGCGGGCTTTGGCCTCCCTAGGCTCCGCTTGGGCTTATTATGTCATATACAATATTTTTATTAAGTGAAAAACAATGTCCCATGAATTTACCATAAAATGTAATAGGTGCCCCACTGTTAAAAGACTTTGTGACTTTTTTATTTAACAAAACCAGTTGCCCAGCGCCCAAGAACCCAAACAATGATAGATCATATCAAGTTACAGGAGGGGAGATTTGACTTCTGTGGCAAACGCATTTCACAGAGATGTATCAAGTTACAGGAAAGATCAACTTTGGGTGTTACAAATATTGAAAATATTTCATTCAGTGTTGGGTCACATAGACATATTATTAAATAAACACCAGATTACATGGGATTTTGCGAGTTCGCGAGTTCCTTGCGCTTTTTCTTCTTTGCCTCCAGTAAACGCGTTAATTTTGACGTGTGATTTCATTGAGATTTTGAGAATTGTTATTTCATGTTGCAAGAAAAGACTTGGTGACAAGCTGAATTTGCGCTTCCACAGGTATGTTATTTTTATAAGATGCTTCTTTCTGATATTATTTTAGATAGGGAATTTTCACCAGGTTGGAATTGTCTAGAGTATCTTTCCGTTGGGGGGGAGGGGGTTCCATGGGAGAAATTCTCTCGGGAAAATTTTCTCCGGGATCAACCTTATACTAGGAATGGGGTATTTGCGTGAAAACTTTTCCACAGAGAAGGGGATTTTCTGCATGATTTAAAAATAAACAGATATTCTTTCATATGAAAGTGCGCTACAAAAAAAAAATTCATCCGAAATTGACCGCAAGAATTTTTCTGGGTGGAGGGGGGAACTATTTTACATGAGAAGAACTTTCCATGGAGGGGGAGCCGGATTTTCCGCCATTATTTCGTAACAATCAGAAATCAATAAAAAAACATTTTTTTTCAGCTGAAAGTAAGGAGGAACATCAAAACTTGAAACGAACAGAAATTATTACGTATATGAGGGGGGGTGGCGCCCTCCTCAATACCTCGCTGTTTACGATGAAGTTTGCCTTTTTGCCCCAGTTCTTTAAAACTACTCATAAAACACAAGGGCCGTTTAATTGGAATAATAACCCTTTTAAAATATTCTAGCAAAGTCAAAATTTAGCGTAAAGAAAGAGGTATTGAGACAGGAGCAACCCCCCTCATGTAAGCAATGATTTCTGTTCGTTTTAAATTTTGATGTTGCTTCTTACTATCAGGTGAAAAGACTTTTTTTTAAATTTAATTATATAGCAAAGATACATAATCATAAAAGAAATACATTAAAGAAATTAGTTAAAGGTTGTTCTGGGTACCCAGCTGACTGACCGTATTTCAAACAATAGGCCATACGAAAAATATGGTTCAATACCGCTCTCTAGGGCTATAATGAAAGAAGGTTGAGGTGCCTAGGGCACGTTGTGCGGATGAAGGATGACAGATTGCCGAAGATTGTTTTTTTCGGCCAACTGTCTAAGGCTAAGCGGAAAGCAGGTCGTCCTGGTCTGGGGTGGGAGGACGTCATAAAGAAAGTATTTAAAGGAAATGGAACTTCGTGGGCGGGTGTAAAAAGGGAGGCTTTGAATAGATTGGGATGGAGGAGGAGCGTGCGTAACTGTGTTGGCCTCAGGCGGCTTGGTGCTGCAGTGAGTTGTTAGTAGTAGTAGTAGTAAAGATACATAAAAACAAGGTCAATGTTCAGCAATATAAAAGTGATTTATCAAAAAAAAACATGCAGACTACCCCCTTCCCTCTTTTGTGAATGAAGGTTATTCATTCTTCTAAAATATTTTTGTCAAAGTTCGTGTATTTCCTTTAGTCTGTAAAAATTACTACTATCGCCAATTCGTTTTTCAAAGAAGATTATCACCACAGCCCCTGCTATGTCTATGTGCCCGGTTGTTTTTGCCACCAAAAATTGTTTCTGAGGGGCTCATATTTAGCAAGCTGTTTCATACGAGACCTGGTATTTATTTTAAATTATGAATCTATGTTGGGTCCTGACAAATTAAAATGTTTGTATCACATACATGCGGACTTTGGTCTCGCTTGTGCTTATTATGCCACATACAGTGTTTTTATTAAGTGAAAACAATGTCCCATAGATTTACCATAAAATGCAATATGTGCCCCATTGTTACAGGACTTTGTGACTTTTTTATTTAACAAAACCAGTTTTTTTAGTGCCCAAGTAATAAAATTCCATGTGTAAGGCCAAAGAATTAGAACGAGGTTCCTTTTCATGTCAAACTGGGAGTGTTCTCATCAGACAGATGAAACACTTCAAACGAGATGTCATTCGACAAAATTCGGAGCACAAACTCAATTAGTTTAGAACCGAGGCGATTTTCAGGGGTCACATACTTTTTGAGGGATTAAACCATGTCTGCTTGACTAGTAGCTCATTTGAAAGCCCATTTATGTTTTATGAGTCGTTTTAAAAAAAATTGGACAAACGGTCAAACTTCAGCACAAGGAGCAGGGTATTGAAGAGGGCGGAAAACCCTTCATATACGGAATAATTTCTGTTCATTTTGAGTTTCAATAATCCTCCTTACTATTTCTAAGTGTTTTTTTTAATAATGTCGGTAATTCTGGCCCACCCAGTATGAAAAATTCCTCTCTTCACAGGAAATTTCTCTGTGGAAAGTCCATCCCACGAAAAAAAAACCTTAAAATTCTTTCCGGACAGTTCTGTCCTTGCTGAAAATCCACCTTCTCTTCTGCAAAATTTGTTGCAGACGATTCAGCCTGAAAAACTATCCTTAGCATACTGTCATTTGAAAAAAGACTAAACTCTAATCGTTTTTCTGATCACTTCGGAAATCCCCCTTCCATGGAATTTTTCCGGAAATCAAAACAAGCTTAAATTTCCGTCTGGAAAATATTCATATTCAAAATTTTGTTTGCAAGGAGAAAGTAGGATAAGTAAAAAATATTTTGTATAGAAATTCTGTCTAATCCCCCCAGTGAAAAAATTTCCAGTGGAAATTTCCTTCCCCTGGAAAATTATCCCCATTGAATCTCACCCTAAGTACAAATCCCCCCCCCCAAAAAAAAAATATGTCTGTATACTTTTTCAATAACAAATACCATACATAAACAATGTACAAATTCTATAACTTAAGGACCTATCCCAAGGGCTTTGGGGCGGGGGCAGGTCATTTCAATCTAAGGTACAGTTTTGGAACCTTTCAACTATGCTGTAAAAACAGCGATCTCAAAATTTTTCTGATGCAATCGTCGAGAGAAAAGGGACGCGTAAAGGGAGCTAGTTCTCCTCTATCTTTTCGGTCACATAAAAAGCAAAAAAAAAAAAAATCTGTTTAAATGAGCCCTCTCCCGATGATCTTGAACTTTTGGCTCAATATTGACATTTCTGGCCACAAGAACCATCTAAATAGGTCACGGCTTTAAAAAAGAATTCGTATTTTTCCCAGAGTGGCTGTATTGAACCTGTTGTGACATCATGACATCAAGAAAAGGCTCAAACTGCCTGCGGTTAGAAGACAAGCGACAATAAGAATCCATATATAGAAGCCTGTCGAGTGCCAGGCTCGGTGGCGAAGCCGCCAGGCTCCCAGTGCTATATACATGTATATATATATATATATATATATATATATATATATATTATATATATATATATATATATATATATATATATATATATATATATATATATATATATATTATATATATATATATATATATAATATATATATATATATATATATATATATATATATATATATATATATATATATATTATATATATATATATATATATATATATATATATATATATATATTTTCTCGATATCGGCTTCATATTTTTTTTATTGGATTTTATGGGATTTTCTTGCCTATAAAGACTAACTAGATAGGTTACGAGTTTGAGAAAAATTCCTTAAGAGCCAGAATTTTGGATAAAAAGATAATTGCACAAGAAAAATATGATTGAGAGTGAAAATCATATGATTAGCGTCATATTTATGAGTACATTTCAAGAGAAAAAAATTTATATCGTTTCCTGAAATTTTAATGAAAAATTTAAATGAAGAACAATTACATACAGTCAGAATACTTCCGTCAGCAACAATTACAACGCGTCAAAAACAATTTGGTGGCAATTGGAAACCGAAAATGATTAAAAATTTACGACATATCGTACAATGACAATTGGTGGTCAAACTTTGACAGATCATTTTTGTCACTTCTTACTTATGCTTAGAAGTGAGGTGATAGTTTGAGCCAACAATGGTTTAAAAGCCAAAAAGATTATGCAACAGCAAAGGTGTATCGAGGACTTTTGTTCGGGAGAAAAAAGGGCTTTGAAAAACGCATCAAAAATTTGTTTTTGTGATTTTGTTAAGTTTTCGGAGCCAGATAATATTTTAGGGGGGTGTTTTCCTATCCCCTCACACAAAAATCCTGAATCTGCCCTTGCCTGCTGCACATTATTTATGCAAGTTAAAATCTTTATTTTAATAGGTGCCGTGAAGGTAAGCTAAATGCAGTGAAGGGAAAATACCTCCCCGGCTGGTTGTTTTCCAATTACTTTCATCTTGTAATAAAAGGACTAGAACTCTCAATTTATGATCAGATGATCATCCTTCGAAGTTTCTACGACCATGAAATGGAGATCAGTATGAGGAAGGGGCAGTCCTCTTCCTATACGGAATAACTTTTTCTCATTTTATGGTTTATTGTTACTCTTTACTTACATAATAACAATGCGGACCAGACATATTCTCAGAAGTCAAGAGGGATTAAGTATAAATTTCAGATTTAAAGTCTTTATGGACCCCCCCCCCTCCCCCAGGAAAAAATATCAATCCAAACAAAAGTCGATGTATTGATACAACCAGCTAACTATTAAAAAAAAACACAAAATAGTGATTCACTACAGTTCCTAATATGTTCCAGATTAGCGTTTATGCAAATATACCGCCTTTGAAACTTCCAACTTCCCACTATATGTCCATATCAGATATGACCCCAGAGCATTATCATCAAGATATTTGAACATTAGGGGAGTGGGGTAAGGTTAGGTTACTTTACCCCCACACCTCCCTAATTTGCAACTGTATAGCCCAAATTATATTATTATATAAACTGAAGTGTTATTTTCTTCATCATATTTTGGCATATTTCATTAGGATTAACGTAACTTAACTTTTTGGGTATGTTCCGTATAATTAACAAGTGCCTCTTTATTTTTAAGAACCAATAAGACCGATGCTTATTGAAATTTGTGAAGAGTGGGACATATTTTTTCCATGGAATTATAAAAAGGCCATTTTCAAATTGTCGCTGGTGTCCCTGTAATTATACTAGCTCAAATAGAGTAAAAAGAAAAACGGTTTCTAAATTTTTTGGGGAAAAAAACTGGGGTTTTGGATCGACAAGGGAAAAAAAGTTAAAAAGAAAAAGCGAACATTTCGATTAGATCACCGATAACCAATTTTCAGTGATCGGAGTATAAGCTAAGGGTACCAATTCGGGAACAGGGAGGAAGCAAGGACTTTGTTCCACTCTCCGCATAAAGATGCAAAAAGACATTTCGCAAAATTTCAAGGGTATTTTTCGCTTGAGGAAAAAACGCATCAAACTAAAGGTATTTTTTCACATCTAGGGTGTAATTTTTCCCCCTTCCTGTATGTGGGCCTGTATAGAACATGGTAATGAAACAAAACAATTATTAATTACAATGATAAAGAGTATTATAATTTTAGTGATTTCTGGTCAATAATCTAGTGATTTATGTGCTGATTCAGTGATTTTTTTTTCACGAATCTAGTGAATTTTTTTTCTCACTGGGTTGCAACCCTGAGGAGAATAGGCTTTGGGTTCCAGCCCCCACACACAATTATAAATTATTTATTAAGTATAAGCCGATTTATATATTTATAAATAGGTGGATGTACAAATCTTTGCTTTTGTTGCAAGCAAGGGCATCGTTTGGGGGCGGATAGGGGCAGTTTCCGTCATAATAATTTGGAGTCTATCCGAATAGGGACCCTTCGTACCCCTCTTCAGCAAAAATGCTGGAGCTCAGCCCCTGGTTGCAAGTTACAACTGTGGTTTCGTCACAATGTAAGAGATCAAGAATTGCCTACATCTGATTTCAGATTTATTTTTTTCCTTTTCGTTTGTCAGTTTAAAATTTTTTTTCTAATTTTATCTATTTTCTGTTGCAGACGAACAAAGAAAAATTTGTGAAAACATTATGGACTCTTTTGTTCATGTTTATCTGCTGGGAGGGGAGTATACGGAGAGGATCCCTTGTAAATCTCCAATTAAGGGTTTTTGACCATAATTATTACAATGGTACCGTTTTATACTTCGAAGCTTTTCAACACACCAAAAGTGCTGTTTTTAGTGCTATATAGCACTTACCGATGGCAGAATTGATGAAAGCTCGTAGATATGAGTAATAACTTTAAAATGAATAACTTTTAAAATAATAGTTACCATTCCTAAATTTTAAAGAGTTCATAGTGAATTCTTCCAACGGAGTAATGAGACTTACTAAGGGGGCTGGGAGGGGGAGTATACGGTGAGGGTCCCTTGTAAATCTCCAATTAAGGGTTTTGGACCATAATTATTACAATGATACCGTTTTATACTTCGAAGCTTTTCAACTTAAGAAGTGGCACAAAAGGTGCCATTTTTTGTGCTATTTGGCACTTACGGATGGCAAAACTGATTAAAATCATGTAGATATGAGCAATAGCTGTCAAATCAACCATTAAACATCTTTCTAAGAAGTTCTGGCAGCCCACTAGCCCCTAGCTTTTCCACTTAAGACATGGCATCAATAGTGCCATTTATAGTGCCATTTGCAGGTGGTGGAATTCATAAATAAAACTTAGATATGAGAAATAGCTTTAATGTGAGCTATTAAACATCTGTATACGATGTTTTGTAGCCCGCTACCCCCCCCCCCCCTTGAGAAATGGCACAAAATGTGACATTTTTGTGCCATATGGCATTTGCAGATAGTGGAATTTATAAAAAGCACGTAAATGTGAGAAACATCTTTCCAATGAGCCATTAAGAATCTCTCTATGATGTTCTGGTAAACCGCTAGTTCTGGGAAAAAAAAGGGAGACAGATCAGTACTACCCATGCAAAAAAGTCATTTTCCTTGGTGTTCAAGGTGGGGGACTGTAATTATCCTGCAAAAGGTTTTTGGCCATGTTGATTCCAATGCTGCACTTTTTATTTTGATTTGACGCCATTTTCAAGGGGTTTCAGGCTCTTTTTCGAAATCACCATACATTTCTTTTCGCAATAAACTTTTACTTCTAAGATTAACCGAAACAATAGTTACCATTCCTGATTCAGTGTTAAAGGCACTTTTTTCTCACCAGACCGTTTTTTTTGAAAACACGTGTTTCAACTTTTGATTACTATGGACTGTGATTCGCTCTTTACTAGGTTGCAGCTGCCGCTGCAGCCATGATGACCAAATGTTTATACATTGGGTGAGACAGACCTTGGTACATGTTTATTGCTGGGGAAATTACGTTATAGCGAAAAATATTTTATTTGAGAAGCCTGCTTTTTATGTTTTTTTTTATGAGGTGCATAACTGACAGGGTTGCCACGGGGCTGTACCAAAGTACTATTTGAACTCTTTTTAATCAAAGGAGGACTTTTTGAATAATTTCTGTGAAAGTAGCTATTTTTCTATACTTTATGTTAAAAGCAGTGTTTGTCTAGATTTCCTGGCAATATTTAAAAAACGATCAGAAATTAAATTAAAAAAAAATATTAAAAAAAATAAGTTATTACAGCTGAAATTAAGGAGCAACATTAAAACTTTAAACGAACAGAAATTAATACTCATATGAGGGGGATAGCTCTTCCTCAACACCTCACTCTTTGCGCTTAAGTGTTTTAGTACTTTTAAAACAAGCTTCTTATTGTTCCAATTAAACGAACATAGTGTTTCGGGAGTCGTTCTTTAAGAATTGGGACAGAATTCAAACTTTAGCGTAAAAGTGAGGTTTTGAGGAAGATCAACCCCTCCCCCCCATATACGTAATAATTTATGTTCGTTTAAAGTTTTAATGTTGCTCCTTGTAAACAAAGGGGAAATTTTATAACTTAAAGACCTTTTCCCTGGAGCTGTGGGAGGGTGTGGGGGGGTGGGTCAGGTTATATCCAAAGGTATAGTTATTGGGTCTTTTAATTATGATGAACGAAATGACTATCTCAAAATTTTGTTCAGACGATTTTGGGAAAAAAGGGGGTGGGAGAGGGGCCTAGTTACCCTCCAATTTTTTTGGTCACTTAACAAGTGCACTATAACTTTTAATTTGCGTTCGAATTAGCCCTCTCACGATATTCTAGGACCACTGGGTCGATATGATCACCACTGGGGAAAAAAATAAACAATAAAAAAACGAATAAACACGCATCCCTGATCTTTCTTCTGGCAAAAAATACAAAATTCCGTGTTTTTGCAGAAAGGAGCTTGAAACCTCTAGTGTAGGGCTTTTCTGATACGCTAAGTCTGATTGTATTATTTTAATTAAGATTCTATTACTTTTAGGGGATGTTTCCCCTTTTTTTCGAAAATCTTGAAAAATTTTCAGGCTCGTAGTCTTTAATGGGTAAGACTAAACTTAATGAAACTTATAAATTTGAAATCAGCATAATAAGCCGATTCTTTTGATATATCTATTAGTATCAAAATTCCCATTTTGTAGAGTATTGAGCCGGGCTGCTCCTTACTTACAGTTCGTTATCCCGAACTGTTTGATTATGAATAGTTGACAGTTAGAAATATGTTAACTGCAAAAATAGTAAAAGCTGTCAAAATGAGTTAATTTTCGATTATAGAAAACCTAGGTATCGATGCGTAGGATGGAGAACGGGCAACCTCCCCCCCTATCCCCCTTTGATTCTTTGCCCCTATGGATTTGAAAAGAAAATGTTTTGAGCGACACTTTTATTGAAAAATTCTTTTTGTATATTCAGTAAACAAAATTAAAATGGTCAATTCTCCCCCTCCTCTAGAACTGGGAAGGTAGACTTTTGGCTCCCTGTCGTCTATAATTTTGGTATTCAACATCACTTCCAGGCACTATTAAGGAGAATCTGGGGGCTAATTATTCCGGAGATGACTTTGGAAACCAATAGATAGCAATTTTTGGGGTAAAAGGATAAAGTTAGGAATATTAAGAAGGGAACACGTTACAAAAACAGTTCTTAGTTCATAATATGCAAAAAATTTTAATATGCAGAAAACTTCAAGTGACTCCTTATTTTAAACAAATATACAGGTATCCATGGCCTTCTTATGGTTAAATAGGAAAAAGTTTGTTCAACTGAAAGTAAAGAGCTTCATTAAAACTTAAAACGAACAGAAATTATTACTTATATTAGTGGGACTGTATCTGAACCTCCTTCCCGCAATATTTTCACCTGACATTTTAAAACAAAAATTCGTTTAAAATAGTTTTTTTCTGAAAAAAATTCAGGAGTGAAGATAAAACTTTTTTTGATTTTTGTAAATGAGTACTTATACTACGACTAAGACTTCTTCTACTACCAAGGCTAAGGGTATGGTGGCTGAGGCTAAGGGTCAAGTAAGGGTCAATCTCCACTACCTAGTGGAGAGATAATTTGTTTGTTTTTTTCTGATTTGAAGATCTTTCTTCGCCGTTTGCAGTGTGTTTTCATCACGTACTTCTTGGTAACGAACTGTAAGTAAAGAGTAGTGGTAGATTTAGATTTTTTAAGGTAAAAGGGGAGGGGAATTGCATTTTACCGCCCCTTTCACGCCGTCAACACTATAAATATTATAATACCATCTTGGCTGAAAGTTGAATGTATTTACTTGTATTTTTTATTAAATATACGTTAATCGTTAGAAGTTCTTGTTTTATGAACTTAGTTTATTTCCATTAGCTGTGAATGATTTGTAGTATTATTTATTGAAAAAAAAAATTAACTCTCAAATATAGCCAAAGGCCTAAGCCTAGTTAAATGGTAATGGGTTTGGTTAATTGAAAATTAAGCGCAATATTTATTATTTCTATATTTACATATTGGAGTTAAGATGTTAAAAGTAGAATAGCCAAGGCTTAGGGTGTTTTTTTTCACAGTTGAAAAAAGCTTTGAAGAATTGGAATGCAAGTCCGCCAACGAATATTAGAGTGTTAGAACCTACAGTGATGACAGTGGCTAAATATGCCTCTGGAGCATGAGCGCTCCGAAAAACATAGCTAGAATTGGTAGATGTTTTCTAGAGAAATTGCCGACGGGCACGACCCCTCTTAACTTCTTTCTTATTGGTCTTCCACGCTTGTATCAAATGTATAAAGAGCTTTTCCATAAACTTGGGAATATTCAATTAGAAACAAAAGCGCAAAGGTGTGATCTCGTTCTTAAAGATTCAGTTTATTTTGTGTTCAAGAAAATGGCGTCATTTTTTCGACCGTGGGAGCCCGTTGCCAGAACAAGAATTCCAGCTGGATTTGTTAATCTCGGGAATACATGTTACATAAACGTGTCCTTACAAGTGAGATTAAATAAAAAAACAAGTTTTTTTAACTGAAAGTAAGGAACGACGTTAAAACTTAAAACGAACAGAAATTATTCCGTATATGAAGGGGGCTGTCCCCTCCTCAACGCCTCGCTCTTTACGCTAAAGTTTTTTTTATTGTTTAAAAAAATA
Organism: Artemia sinica; assembly: GCA_027921565.1. Taxonomy (NCBI): domain Eukaryota; kingdom Metazoa; phylum Arthropoda; class Branchiopoda; order Anostraca; family Artemiidae; genus Artemia; species Artemia sinica. Next base: position 117,171 of record JAPEVW010000172.1, read on the forward strand.
GAGTTGTGAGAAAGTCAAACTTTAGCGTAAAGAGCGAGGCGTTGAGGAGGGGACAGCCCCCTTCATATACGGAATAATTTCTGTTCGTTTTAAGTTTTAACGTCGTTCCTTACTTTCAGTTAAAAAAACTTGTTTTTTTTATTTAATTTTTGAACGTTTTTGAATTAATGCAGGTTTTGATTTTGGCTCACCGTACATGAATAATTAAAACAAAATTTGCATATTATATTTGGTTAAATGGCTTTCTCGAAACTTGTTTAATTTTATTTACGAACGTTTTTATTAGTAATAAATATACGTAACTTAGAATTAACTTACGTAACGAACTTCTATATTCATAAATTTTTAACACGTATATTAGGGGGTTCGCCCCCTAGTCAATACCCTGCTCTTTAAACTATAGTTCGAATTTTTTTTTCCAGTTCTTTAAAATGACCTCTTAATCACAATCAGTTGATCAGTTGAAAAACTTGTTTTTTTTTATTTAATTCCTGATCTTTTTCTTTAATAATGCTGGGAAATCCGGCGCCCCCTTCATAGCAATGTCCCTCCCCCCATGAAAACTTCCTTCATGGAAAGATCCTTCCATATAGCCCCCGACCCTCTCCTTCCCCCACTACCAGAAAAAATCTCCTCTGAAAAAGTCTGTATACTTCCCAATAACCAATACTATATGTTAACATTGAGTAAAGTTCATAACTTTCAGCCCTCCCCCTGGGGACTTTGGGGGATCAAGTCATCCTAAAAGACATTTTTATCATATTTTCGACCATGCTGAACAAAATGGCTATCTCAAAATTTTGATCGGGTGACTTTGGGAAAAAAATGAGCGTGGGAGGGGGCCTAGTTGCCCTCCATTTTTTTTGGTCACTTAAAAAGGGCACTAGAACTTTTAATTTCCGTTCCAATGAGCCCTCCCACGATATTCTAGGACCACTGGGTCGATACGATCACCCCTGGGGAAAAAAAAAAAAAAAAAAACAAACAAACAAATAAACACGCATCCGTGATCTTTCTTCTGGCAAAAAATGGAAAATTCCACATTTTTGTAGATAGGAGCTTGAAACCTCTACAGTAGGGTTCTCTGATACGCTGAATATGATGGTGTGATTTTCATTAAGGTTCTATAACTTTTAGGGGGTCTTTCCCCCTTTTTTCGAAAATCAGCCAAATTTTCTCAGGCACGTAACTTTTGATGGGTAAGATTAAACTTAATGAAACTTATATATTTGAAATCAGAATTAAATATGATTCTTTTGATGTATCTATTGGTATCAAAATCCCGTTTTTTAGAGTTTCGGTTACCATTGAGCCGGGTCGCTCCTTACTTACAGTTCGTTACCACGAACTGTTTGATTTAGCATAATAAATTAACTTATTAGTACGTACCTAATAGTTGAATCAAGAATTAAAATAAATATAGGCTAAAATATTCGCATTTATGCTATTTTATTAATTTTGTCCTGACAACATAAATGTCTTGTGACCCCAAACTATGATTTCACTCTCATTTCAAGAACGCCAACTTTCCACCTTTTTGTGTAAATCTGTGCCAAGGATGGCAGAACTGTGTTCCGTCATGCTAGGCACAGTTTTGTCATACTTGGTACTTTTGTTACGCCTCACCTTGTGTACATATTTTTTTATATTCGGCCACCCCAATTCACCTCAATCCTTCCCTTTTTCACGTTAATGTTTTCTAGTGCTTTAAAAATGTTTCTTTTTACAAATCCACGGTCTTCGTATTTAAGCAGTCGTTCATAATTTTGAAAAAATGGTGGGGGGGGGGGGGGAAATCTGTAAACTTTTGAATGCAAGTCTTAAAACAGGAAAAATGAAACCTACTTTTAATGCAATGTGGGTCAACTTTATCTTTAAAATTTATATTTGATTCTAGAAACCTTAAGTAGAACACGGGTTTATAGAATTTATGATGCTTTCGTCTTGTGGAAATGGGAATCAGAAGAACTAGGTTTAAAATACCAGAAAGTGGAACTTGAACAATTTTAATATAGTAGAATGTGTTTTCTAAGAACCTTGGAAATAATTTTATATTCGGATTTCTGAAGTGTTACAAGTAGTTCCTCTCGTGCAGTACTTCTGTAAAGTTTTTCTCTTGTGTTTGTTTTCAAACCATGTATATAGACTTTGTAGAATAGATGAATTTTAAATGTGGGAAACAACTTTAAAATGTGGAAACAACTTTTCGATTTTAACGACGAGCAAGTGAGTATTAAGGCAATATTTTTTTTATTTGAGATTTTTTTATTTTTTATTACATCACTTTAAAATGTGGGAAACAACTTTTCGATTTTTAACGACGAGCAAGTGAGTATTAAAGCAATATTTTTTTTATTTGAGAAAATGGTTTTCACAGATTGTGTCACTTTATTGGTTCTGATATTTTTTCAAAGAATCGTTTTTTAATTATTCGTGGATAATAATATATCGAAAGCTCTTACTGTCTTAGTCATGGTTGCAGAAGTAGCCGCAACCTAGAAAAGAGCGAACCACAGACCATAGTAACCAAAAGTTAAGAAGCGCGTTAAAAAAAGAAAAGCCTAGTAAAAAAATTGCCATCTGACACAGATTCAGGAATCGTAACTATTATTTCAGTTAATCTTGAAAATACAAATTTATTGCGAAAAGAAATATATGGTGATTTAAAAAAGCAACTAAAACTCAAACTGGCATTCAGTTTAAATTAAAAGTGTACCATTGGAATCAGCATGTTTGAAAACCATATATATATACATATATATATATACATATATATATATATATATATATATATATATATATATATATATATATATATATATATATATATATATATATATATATATATATATATGTATATATATATATATATATATATATATATATATATATATATATATATATATATATATATATATACATATATATATATATATATATATATATATATATATATATATATATATATATATATATATATATATATATATATATATATTATATATATATATATATATATATATAGTATATATATATATATATATATTATATATATATATATATATATATATATATATATATATTGTAAAGTATTTAACATCAATTCGAGAGGCTTTTCCGGGTATCTCATTTCTTAGTTAGTTGGGCATTTATGTGTCAACGATAGCGGTCCAGGGGGGGGGGGCTCTTGGGACTAAAGCTAGTCGTGGGAAAGGGCTCGTTCTCAGGCCTGGAACTTCCGTTCCAGGAAAGTTATATTCTTGGTTCATTTCTAAAGGCAGTCCATCGTTCGCCTTCGTCGTAGCTAATTGTTCTTGTGCTACCTTATTTTCTCTGTGTGTATTCTCACGTTATTCAATAAAGACCTTATACCAACGTTTACTGACTATCTTCGAATTTACGTAAACCATTACATCTGCCAATTATAAAAGGGCATATAGAAAGAACTAAATAGAGGTTTACAATATATATATATATATATATATATATATATATATATATATAATATATATATATTATATATATATATATATATATATATATATATATATAATATATATATATGTATATATATATATATATATACTATATTATATATATTATATATATATATATATATATATAATATATATATATATATATATATATATATGAACGTATATATATATATTTTGAACGTATATATAATATATATATATATATATATATATATATATATATATATATATATATATATATATATATATATATTTATATATATATATAGATATATATATATATATATAAAATTCGAGATTTTTTATCAAAACAAAATAAAGACAAACAAAAAATCTTCACATACAGACAACAGAAAGCTAAGCTTAATCGAAGGTTAAATTAATATAAAAGTAAATTTTGCCATCCAGACATAGACGAAAATAAAGTAAAACAAAGAATAAGGGAAAAATGAACAAAAAATAAAAACATTACAATTTAGAGTAGGAGAGAGACAAGGGACAAAGGAGGTTACCCCGGTGCGGCAATTCACCCCTCCCTCAGAAAACACCTTTCCAGCAAAATACTCCAGATAAAATTTCCCCATGGACTTTTCTTTGCAAGGGTATTTTCTCCGCGGAGTTATTTTTCCGGGGAGAGAACGCTGGCTCCTGACTAAAATAGGTCAATAGAGCTATCCTTTTTTTATAATAATAAGCATGTGAAGATATCCAGGGGTATATTGGGGGTTGGGTGGTAATGTTCCAGGGGGTTCGGAGAAAAATGCCTAGCACCATTCCTCTGTATTAAATATGGTAAATCAAACCCCTCTGGAAACACCCCTACCAAAGAAAATGCCCCTGAACCCCCTCGGAAGATAACCCGGCAGAAAATTCCCCCCCCCCTCATGAAGCTTTTTTCGCGGGGGTTCATGCTTATGTATTTACGGACGTTAAATTGAACTCCGAATCAACTCACAACGACCGGAAATTACAATTAAGGAATATATTAAGGTAAAGTAAGTATAAGTAGGCCTAAGCATGACGGCACTAGACCCTTAAGGTCCAAACCGGCGGTGCTGATCTCCGTTTTCGTGATCCTTCAGTTTGAGATATATAAAAGAGTAGGTATAACATTGGAGTACCTATACTAAACCAAAAACGAGCAGAAATTTAATATAACAATAGTAGCAAAAAAAATTCAATAGGTAGTAGTGAAAATAAGTAAATAAAACTTAAAACAAGTAAAGACTAAATTGCAACAACAATCACTACAAGCAAAAGGTCGGCTACTGCTCCCTTTCCTAATTGTGATAACTATAAGGCCTACTGCATTATTGGCGCTTTAATGCAAATTAAATAATAAAAAAAAGTTTTCTTTTAACTGAAAGTAAGGAATGATGTTAAAACTTAAAACGAACAGAATTTATTCCGTATATGAAAGGGGCTGTCCCCTCCTCAACGCCTCGTCTTTACGCTAAAGTTTTTTATTGTTAAAAAAAAATAGAGTTGTGAGAAAGTCAACTATAGCGTAAGAGCGAGGCGTTGAGGAGGGGACAGCCCCCTTTTCATATACGGAATAATTTCTGTTCGTTTTAAAAATTTTAACGTCGTTCCTTACTTTCAGTTGAAAAAACTTGTTTTTTTTATTAAATTTTTGAACGTTTTTGAATTAATGCAGGTTTTGATTTTGGCTCACCGTACATGAATAATTAAAACAAAATTTGTATACTGCCAGTTTGGTTAATGCTAATGAAATAAAATAAAATAGGATGACTATATAATAGTTTAGAAACAAATTTGGGCTATATATTTGCACATTAGGGAGGTGGGTGGCAAAGCATAGCATATATTACATACGTAACATAACCTAACCTAGGTACCTCCCCCCCCCCCAAACCCCAAAAACAACACTTTAAATATCGTATACGCAATTAAAACCATGCTATACATTGTATTTCTCGACAGCGGTGTCTTGAATCATCCCGTAAAAAACGGGTTTTTCGTCGCGTCTCCAGTTTGAGATATATAAAAGAGTAGGTATAACATTGGAGTACCTATATTAAACCAAAAACGAGCAGAAATTTAATAAACAATAGTAGCGAAAAAAATTCAATAGGTAGTAGTGAAAATAAGTAAATAAAACTTAAAACAAGTAAAGACTAAATTGCAACACAATCACTACAAGCAAAAGGTCGGCTACTGCTAGCTTTCCTAATTGTGATAACTATAAGGCCTACTGCATTATTGGCGCTTTAATGCAAATTAAATAATAAAAAAAAGTTTTCTTTTAATTGAAGTAAGGAATGATGTTAAAACTTAAAACGAACAGAATTATTCCGTATATGAAAGGGGCTGTCCCCTCCTCAACGCCTCGTCTTTACGCTAAAGTTTTTATTGTTAAAAAAAAATAGAGTTGTGAGAAAGTCAAACTATAGCGTAAGAGCGAGGCGTTGAGGAGGGGACAGCCCCCTTTTCATATACGGAATAATTTCTGTTCGTTTTAAAATTTAACGTCGTTCCTTACTTTCAGTTGAAAAAACTTGTTTTTTTTTTATTAAATTTTGAACGTTTTTGAATTAATGCAGGTTTTGATTTTGGCTCACCGTACATGAATAATTAAAACAAAATTTGTATATTAATTTTACTTTTATTTGGTTAAATGGCTTCCACGAAAATTGTTTAATTTTATTTACGAACGTTTTTATTAGTAATAAATATACGTAACTTACGAATTAACTTACGTAACGAACTTCTATATTCATAGATTTTTAATACGTATATTAGGGGGTTCGCCCCCTAGTCAATACCTTGCTCTTTAAGCTAAAGTTCGAATTTTGTTACAATTCTTTAAAAATGACCCCTTAATCACAAAGGCCGTTAATTAGAATAAGTAGCTCTTATGAAAGTACTAAAAAATCTTTGGCTTAAAGAGCGAGGTATTGACTAGGGGGTGAACCCAATCATATACGTATTATTTTCTGTTCGTTTTAAGTTTTGATGTTGCTCCTTACTTTCAGTTGAAAAACTTGTTTTTTTTTTTATTTAATTTCTGATCTTTTTCTTTAATAATGATGGGAAATCCGGCGCCCCCTTCATAGCAATGTCTCTTCCCCCATGAAAACTTCCTTCATAGAAAGATCCTCCCATATAACCCCCCACCCACCACCCCCACCTACAGATAAAATCCCCCTGAAAACGTCTGTATAACTTCCCAATAACCAATACTATACGTTAACATTGGGTGAAGTTCATAAATTTCAGCCCTCCCCCCAGGAACTTCGGTGGATTAGGTCATCCTAAAAGACAGAGTTATTATATTTTCGACCATGCTGAACAAAATGGCTACTCTCAATATTTTGATCGGGCGACTTTGGGAAAAAATGAGCGTGGGAGGGGGCCTAGTTGCCCTCCGATTTTTTTTGGTCACTTAAAAAGGGCACTAGAACTTTTTATTTCCGTTCCAATGAGCCCTCTTACGATATTCTAGGACCACTGGGTCGATACAATCACCCCTGGAAAAAAAAACAAAAAAAAAAAAAACAAATGAACACGCATCCGTGATCTTTCTTCTGGCAAAAAATGCAAAATTCCACATTTTTGTAGATAGTGCTTGAAACTTCTACAGTAGGATTCTCTTATACGCTGAATATGATGGTGTGATTTTCATTAAGGTTCTATAACTTTTAGGGGGTCTTTCCCCCTTTTTTTCTAAAATCAGCCAAATTTTCTCAAGCTAGTAACTTTTGATGGGTAAGACTAAACTTGATGAACCTTATATATTTGAAATCAACACTAAAATCTGATTCTTTTGATGTATCTATTGGTATCAAAAATTCCGTTTTTATGAGTTTCGGTTACCATTGAGCCGGGTCACTCCTTACTTACAGTTCGTTCCCACGAACTGTTTGATCAATTATATAACAAGTATTTTCCGCCTAAATGAATATGCTCCCTATTAAATTTTTCCCCCTATGCTCCCTAAATGAACCTGCTGAAACTTCATCTCCATACATCCAAATATATCAACACTAAAGCAAATTGGTCTATTTTCCAAAATAAGCTAAATGATGAAATTACAAGTTTCACCCAAAGTTCATGCATTTCTAACACAACAGTTCGAACACACATGCTGAAGCGTTGACATCTTTACTAATAAATACAGCTAATCATGCTATCCCCAGGACAAAACCTAAGAAAACATTCCCTAAACAAATTCCTAAAGCATGGTGGACAAATGAGTGCCTAAATAAATGGAGGATAAAAAAGGCAGCTAGGACAGAATTCATAAAAAACCAACACCTACTACATATTTAAAAAAATTACAAGCGGAATCTAATCTAAAAAGGACTATAATAGATGCTAAATATAAATACTGGAATAATTTTGCAAATAATCTCTCCAGAGAAACAAATGAGCCAATTATACATAAAACATAAGCCACATATGTGGGAAAAAGACTTCTCCCAACCCACTCCTGTATGAGCTTATACATAATAATACCCATTATGACAATGATAATGAAAAGGCTAACCTATTTGCAACTCTTTTTGTTAATAAGCTAACATCAAATAATCAAAGCAAACTGTCCACAATTCCTATGAACCCTAGTTACCAACCACGCCCAGGATCCGAGTACATAACTAATCCATTTTCAATCCAGGAATTGAATAATGCAATCATCATATTAGGTCCAAAACTAGCAGTAGCTATGACAATATACACCCTACATGGATAAAGAATCTCACACCTTCATACAAACAAGAACTGCTAAATTGTTATAATCACGCTTGGGCATCTTCTAGGTTCCCCAATATATGGAAATGTTCGTCCCTCCTACCAATCTTAAAGAAAAATAAACCAAAAGATAACTCTGAGTCTTATAGGCCCATAATGATTACACCTGTGATGGGGAAAATAATGGAGAAAATGATTTATCACAGACTCCTCTGGTTTGTTGAGAAAATAACATGATCCCACACACTCAAACTGATTCAGGAAATACCACTCCTCAACAGATGCTTTCATTTTGCTAACAAATGCAATAAATGAATCTTTCTCAAAAAATAATATCCTAGTGGCAGCTTTCCTAGATTTTGAAGGAGCTTATGACAATGTGAACCACCAAATCCTTTTAAATAAACTTGCAAACCTTGGAGTACCTCCTAAGCTAGTATCCTTTATTAAATCCTTCATAGATGTGCGAAGTTTCATTGTTTGTGTTGGTTCAGCCTCTTCACCCCAAAAGACAATATCCAAAGGCCTACCTCAGGGAGCAGTCCTCAGTTGCCTCCTTTTTGCCCTATATCTCTGGGACATGAACCTACCCCACACGAATCTACAATATGCTGATGATCTGGTGCTATGGTCATCTGGCAACACCTTTCAGATAGCACAGTCAAATCTGCAAAAGTCACTTTTCCAGTTTGAAAAATTCTCTCAACATTCAGATTTACCCATTGCACCCACCAAGTCAAAAATAATCCAATTTCACCGGAAGCGAAACCATGTTAATGCAAACTAACTCTAAATAAAACAACTATTCCAGAAGATAATAATATTAATTACCTAGGTCTCATGCTTGACCAAAAACTTAATTTCCACCTCCACATTTCAAACACAATAAAAAAATGTTATAGAAAAGCAAATATACTAAAAAGACTTCTTTCCACACCCTGGGGTTGTAAGGAGAAAACCTTACTCCAGTTTTATAAATCACATATAAGACCCCATATTGACTATGGGCTCATTGTCTATGGTGCATGTGCAAAGACCCAGATGCAAAAAATTGAAACAACACAAAATGATATAATACGTCTCATATTTGGTCTTAGGAAACCCACAAGCACCAAGTTTCTGCTTATGGAGAGTGGATTAACAACAATAAGGGAGAGACGTAGCTTTCTCTTGATAAAACATCTTACAAAAATTGAATCAAATAGCTCACACACATTACATAATTGGTTAAGAAATCCAGCCATGTATAGAGGTATTGCAGATGAGTATGCCAATATTCAAAAGAAGTTCCCTGTACCAGCAAAGTCTATTGCACCTACTTTCCCCCAATCCCCTCCATGGAATTGGTCATTTCCCATAATAAATACTGAATTTTCAAAATGGAATAAAGATTTAACCCCCATTGCTTTTGTCCAGAAAAAATTTGCAGAACTTAATACAATTACCTATAAAAATCACTTCCAAATATTTGTTGATGGGTCAAAAATGGATGAGAAGGTTGCAAGTGGTGTTTTCCTTCCTCACCTGAAAATTGCAATGGGCGAGAGATTATTTAATAATTTATCTATAATGTCTGCTGAGTTAAATGCCATAATCATGGCATTAGAACACCTTAAGCAAAACCAACCTTTGATTGAAAATTCGAATAATATTATCATCTATTCCGACTCTTTATCAAGCCTTGAGTTGCTGGCCTCAGCTCCTCAATATAAGTTGGACATTGACACTTATCATTGTCTCAGTATTATTGATAATCTTGCTTCAAGTGGCATAAAAACTTACTTTCAGTACATTCCTAGCCACTCTGGCATAAGTGGTAATCATCAGGTTGATGAAATAGCAAAAAATGCTATAAATATTGACCAGCCAAGTGGGAGACCAATCCCAATTAGAGATATTTACCGATGGAGGCTATCAGATATTAATTTTAATAAGATTAATCCTATCCTTTCCCCCTTTCCCAATAAGTATCTTTCTAAAATTTATCATAGAATTCGTTCTGGAACAAATGGACTAAATTTCCTTGCATTCTCATATAAGCTTTCTAATTCAAGTGGTTCAATTCCCCTGTCCCCTCTTTGCAGGCATTGTAATATGAATAATGAAACAATTGACCATTGCCTATTTGAATGTAATATGCTGACGTCTGCACAACATACCTTGCTTTGTAAACTGTTAAAATACTTCAAACACCACAAAATCCCACTATCAGCCAAGAGCCTAGCCAACTATACCTGCACACAGAGCATAGAAATCGACATCTATCATCTTATATTTGAACTCCTAGAGTCGAAAGATCTGCTGAAAGATATCTGAATATATCTAATAAATATGAGGCAATCAAGCCAGTAGCTCTGTAGCCCACAGAGTGAAGCAAAAGGAAAAGGGCTAAATAGTTTTACTGAAAAGCCCGCCTGCTGTTAAATAGAAGAAGAAGAAGAGGGCTCATTGGATTGGTAATCAGAAGTGATAGTGCTCTTTTTAAGAGTCAAAGTGATTTGAAGGCAAATAGCCCCCCCCACCACACACACACGTTGTATTTTTCAGAAATGCATCTCATAGTAATTTTAAAGATGGCCATTTTTTTGTCGCAGAA